>NW_021028191.1:0-30649 GCF_004153795.1 Camellia sinensis
AGTGAAGGTTAGATTATTTGAATTGGAATAAATAATTGACTGAAGTTTAAGCCCACTATGATAGGCAAATCATGTTTTCTAAGCGTCACCCGAGGGTGGGCAAATCCCCATATGTTTAGGCCTACTTGCGGGTAGCACCATTCCAAAACCCCACTTTCAAACAATAAAACAGAAATGTTTTGGTCCAATTCAGACGATCCGGTCTATACTGGTATGCTGTGCGCAATCACATAGTAAAATTAGGCTAATAACCGGTAAAAAACCATAAAGTTTTCAAAAACAGATATCATGGTTAGTTAGAGGCACCGATCTTATCGACTCGGCAGCGAGCAAGGGTGCTCACGATATTTGACCTTCCCCAATCGTTACCCAAGTTCCCGTACCGAGGCAACTTTGGTGGACGACGGACACGGTGGCCTTTACAACGAGTCAGGGTTTTCTAAGTTTTCCTAAAAAAGAAGTATTTACGGGCGACACGCAAAGCAGGTCCATGTTGGCACTTCTTTACAAAAAAATTTATTTCTCTTAAAACGATTTGCCGGATTGGGACTCTGCAGATAATATACCGACAATTTGTGAGTCGAACTGTTATAGTGAAGCCCAATAACAAAACAAAACGCGACTCACCCTCCCGGGGGTTTCGGCGGGACGTTTTACAGTCATCCCTTTCGTTTTGTCTTCAACCAATAGTTCTTGAAGCCCATCCTGTAGGTAGCCTTCTCAATCCAAAGCAGCTGTTCGCTTGAATGACTCACTTAGGATGCATCCCTCGCAAACCGTGCTAGAATCACTTGAACTCTTGGACTTGACCAGACAGTTTTGAGTCCACCATCTTTGAAGTCCAGGAACCGCGTTTGACGATAAAATTTCTTTACTCCATATCCTCGGTCTCTGTACTTTTTCTTCCAAGGCATCCCACAACTCCTTAGCCTCATTTTCTTGGCATAGATGACACCGTTGAAAAATCGGTCTGCCAAGACCGTCTCATGCCAAATGTTAAATCTCCCATGGGGAAGCCATTAAAGAAAGGCCTCTGGCTTGTTTTAAAGCCCAATAACCATCGTTCCCAGAGCTCCCATGAGCATAAATTATTATCTGAGGCTTTCATTTCCTTCGTACTGAAAGCTAGGTTACAGTCTGTCACTCAAAAACCCTCTGCTCAATTGGCTTCTGAGTAATCAAATAACAACGAGCATCTTTCTCGCTACCATTCTCTTTGAAATTCACTTCCCCTGGGTGAACTTCTTGCCGGAAGCGCTCGTGAATGATTGAGCGGTATCCTCCGAAATAGCCGGAGTACATAGCACAGGGGAGGATTGACCACAGAGGTCACAGCAGGGCCTGTTGGCCAAGCCAGTACTCCGGGCGTTCGGATCCCCACCAACAATTAACAGCCGAGCAGCATCAGGGACAGTTGCCAATTTCTGAAAAATTACAGCCAGAATTTTCACTATTCTGTATTTCTAGAAAATCAAACTTTAACACTAGAAAAATCCCACAATTGTGAAATTTTAATTTCAAAAAACTAGTCTCACCACGCAACTAGAAAGTCGAACATGGTCAGGAAAGTTTCCAGGGAAGACTGGGAGGGGTACCACCGGTCCCATTTAAAACCCAGTTAACGTTAGACAAAACTTTCAAGAGCATGTTGACTCCTAATCCATGGGGAAAACCCAAAACTTTTAAGAATTAAATCCCTTCAAGGCATGAACTAGGTTAAAAAACGACACCATTGTTTTTCAAACGGTTACAAAGCAATTACAATTGCATCACTTTATAAGCCAATTATAACAAAAAATTGGCCTACCAAAATTACAAGCTATAATAAAACTTGCATTTACATAGATTTGAGATACAAATTAATCCTTTTTCCCAGTTCCCATAGGGGTATTCCTGCAATAAAGAGTTGAGCAGCAAGAAATACAACAAAACCTGCCCTCAGCTTTTCTTCGCTGTTGCCAAAGTAGTGCATCTGAAGGGAGAGGTACTAAGCAAAAAAATATAAATAACTGGTAAGTAAGATGAAATCCCATCAACCTCCTATAAGTACACATTTAGACACTTCCTATTAACAAAAAAACTTAAAAAATTTAAATTACATAATAAACATGTTAATTAGGAGCTATACAAGTTACAAACCTCAAAAATTACAATATAATTAAACAATATTTTAAATTGGCAACGGTAAAAGGATTTAATCATGAACTTCCTATGGTGTACACTAAACCTACCTGTAATTTAATTGAGGCAAAGTTACACCACAAATCTTTATAAACTCCTAAACCACTTTAATTCACGAGTTACTAAGGAACAATAAAAACTTGCCGCCCAAAAACTGACATGATTAAAACATGCAAATTAATTCTTAGAGAAAATTAACATGAAGTTTTTAATATATACCTAGGCAAGTTATAAACTTTACAAACTCCAACCGTAAATTAAAAATTAATAGTTACAAGTTACATGTAAATTTAACTACCGTAGACTATACATGCTTAGAAATGTGTTAAATTACACTAAAAATTAAACATCGAAAGAACATCTTGTAATTTATAATTGTACACTACAAGCATATTGGAAACTAGGGAAGCATGTAAATCTAGAAAATACAAAAAATGGCAGAACCGTGAAGAGGGTACACAATTAAATTAATAAAATTAATTTAGAAATACAGAGTGAGATACAGTGAATTAACGTTGCACCAATAGAACTCTTCTTTCCTATTGATAACAGTGGCCTATTACATGCAAAATTATTACATACACCTATGAATCTATTAATCTAATTCTATGATAAACGTCGAATCTATTTTAAGCTTGTTAGAAAAAACTACTCATATTATATAATTTCACATTGCATATCACAAAATTATGAGATGAACAAAACAAACCTCCAATCCTAGAAAATATAACATGCTGAATAAAATACAGATAAAATATAAAATGGTTAAAGGAAGCAAACCGAAGCTTGTGTGATACCACAGTCTCCTTAAAATAGATTCGCCGCCTCACCGTTGGGTGCTGGAGGTACGATGGCGTCTACTTCTCAAGATACGACAGTTTTTACCAACTACAACAGAAGCACCTTCTGATTAGCTTAGCGAACTGACAACGGCAGCACTCTCTCTCAGAAAGAAATTTATAGGAGAAGTAGACTGACAGGGTATAGATGCCAAGAAAAAATTCTATCTATTTTTTTTTTTTCAAGGAATAGGGCTTCCTTTTATACACCATGGGGAAAAAGGGAGGAGCCTCTGGCCATCAAGGCTGGCAACTAATGCTAGCAAAACTGCCCAATCAATTTTGTAAAACTGATGAGCCTTAAATGTGTGAGTTATATACACATTTATGAGGCAATTTCTCATTCAAACATTTTTCTCCAACATTGTTTTTTTCTATGATCAAAACATTATGTTTCTCACATTTTGAAAAGAGAAATGTAGCAGAGAAGAAAAATTGAGAAATGAAGAAGCGCAATAGGGATTGAAGAGCAATGTGTGTAAGGAAAAAATAAAATATATTTAATTTTAGTCTTTTGTCCTTAAAAGTAATTTCATACATGAGTAAAATTGCAAAAATAAAAATAAATAATAAAAAATAAAATTCTCATATGACATTTTATTTTATTGACTTTTTAGCTTATTTTGTCTTTTTATAACTATTTCAATCCAAAAAGTTCATTCCAAGCATAGCCTAATAGTGTAAGTAGAATCACTGTTCAAAATAGATATAATTTATGTTAGACGCACCAAATTGTTATTCCAATCCTATAATTTTCGAACTAAAACAAACGGCAGTGATAGGTAGCTCGAAACCGAGCGACTCGAAATGGCTCGAATTCAAAAACAGCCTCGTTTTTTAGATGAAGGTGAAGCAGAACCAGAAGCAGGGGAGGGAGGAGGGGAGGAGGAGGGAGGAGGAAGGAGGAGGGACTGGAGGGGGCCCAACATTTGGGGCTAGAAGCGGGGGCCGGGGGGCGGAGGCGAGACAGAGCCGGCGATCGTTGGTGCTGCAACGATCGGCGGCAGCGAGATGACGACGGTGGCGGTGGCGGTGGCGGTGGCGAGGCGAGCAGTGATGATCCTCTCTCCCTCTTTCTCCTCTGTTGTTCCTCCTCTCTTCTTCCTCTCTTCTCTCCCTCTTTCTCCTCTGCTTCTTCCTCCTCTCTTCTCTCTCTCTTTCGAGCCAATTCGAGCCATTGATTCGAGTTACGGCTCATTTCCATAAAACAAATAAGGCCTAGGTGCGTACATGAAATTCTTCAAAGTTAACTGAATTATGTAATTATATATAAATATTATTTACTTTTATAAAGTAACTTTACTCCTATTTCTTCAATCTGTCCTATTTATTCCTATTTTTCTTATCACTAATCTAGTTTTCATTGTATTTTTTTACTCAGATTCATTTTTATATAACTATTCTTGTAATTAGTAGTAATTATAAATATTTATTCTTTTTAATTTGTATTTCATTTTACATATTTGTTCCCTCAATTAATAGAAAAATGGACGTAACACAATTTAATTAAATTTTGGGATTGTCCATACTCTTTTTCTATTATAATAGTATAGATGATATTTGGGAGCTTTTTTGATAAATCTTTTTTTTACGAGTTTTATTCCATACAACTCATATTCTTTTTGACAATTCCATTAGGTCCTGTTTGAGGTAAGAAGACCAAAATACCCTTTTCATCTACTTATGTTTCATTTAGTCCACATTATTTTCTTATGTTTCAATAAGTTCTATGGGTGACATAATTACCAAAATGCCCCTAATGTGAATGTTTACACCGTCAATGTGAATGTTCCTATTTGAGGTAAGAAGACCAAAATACCCTTTTCATCTACTTATGTTCCATTTAGTCCACATTATTTTCTTATGTTTCAATAAGTTCTATGGGTGACATAATTACCAAAATACCCCTAATGTGAATGTTCACATCGTCAATGTAAATGTTCATGTTCACACCGTCAATGTGAATGTTCACACCGTCAATGTGAATGTTCACACCGTCAATGTGAATGTTCACACCGTCAATGTGAATGTTCACACCGTCAATGTGAATGTTCTCGTTTGAGGTAAGAAGACCAAAATACCCTTTTCATCTACTTATGTTCCATTTAGTCCACATTATTTTCTTATGTTTCAATAAGTCCTATGGGTGACATAATTACCAAAATTATTTTCTTATGTATGTTCACATCCTATGGGTGACATAATTACCAAAATACCCTTAATGCGAATGTTCACATCGTCAATGCGAATATTCACATCGTTAAGGCGAATGTTCACACTGTCAATGTAAATGTTCACACCGTTAATGTGAATGTTCTTATTTGAGGTAAGAAGATCAAAATACCCTTTTCATCTACTTATGTTCCATTTAGTCCACATTATTTTCTTATGTTTCAATAAGTCCTATGGGTGACATAATTACCAAAATACTCCTAATGTGAATGTTCACATCCTATGGGTGACATAATTACCAAAATACCCCTAATGTGAATTTTCACATCGTCAATGTGAATGTTCATATCATCAATGTGTAGGGGTTCGGCCCAGCCCGGGACGGGGCCAACCCATGTAAAGCCTCGTGGGTGCTTGCCAAAATTCGGGCCAGGCCGGACCGGTCTATAGGCCAAAAAATTAGGCTTAGGCTCTAGCCTTGGCACAAAGGTATTCAGGCTTTGGGTTGGGTGCCCCGGTGGGTCGATCTAAGGGGCTTGGGCTTAGACTTGGGCTTGGGTCAGGCTTGGGTGATCCTCGCCATTTTTTTTAATTCTTTTTATTTTTTTCTCTCAAAATTTTATTTGTTCCACAAAAAAGACACCGGGCCTCTGGCGGCCAGGCCTTAAATGGGCCTTATGCGGGCCGAGCTTCAAAGTGATGGCCCAGGTCCTAGCCCAAGTTCTTGGGCTGGGCTCGGGCTCGGGCCCGGGCCCAAACGAGCTTGTCGCGGGAGGGCTTCGGGTGGCCCGCGGGTCGCGGGCCAATTTTACACTCCTATCAATGTGAATATTCACATTATCAACAGGTCGAACCCGCTCCGGGCCACGGGCCAATTTTACACTCCTATCGATGTTAATGTTAACATGTCAATGTGAATATTCACATTGTAAACGGGTCGGGCCGGGCCCGCGGGCGGGTTTCGGGCCGCCTACGGGTCGCGGGTCAATTTTATATTTCTATCAACGTGAATGTTAATATGTTAATGTGAATATTCACATTGTCAACAGGCCGGGCCGGGCCCGCCCCGGGCAGCCCACAGGCCACAGGCGGGTTTCGGGCGGCCCACGGGCCGTGGGCCAATTTTACACTTCTATCAATGTGAATGTTAACATGTTAATGTGAATATTCACATTGTCAATGGACCAGGCCTGCCCCGGCCTAGGGGGGAGCTTCGGACCGCCCACGGGCCACGGGCCACGGGCCAATTTTACATTCTTACCAATGTGAATGTTAAAATATGAATATTTACAGCCCACCCTGCCCCAAGCAACGGGCAGGCTTTGGGCCACGGGTCAATTTTACACTCCTACCAATGTGAATGTTAACATGTCAATGTGAATATTCATAATGCAAACGGGTCGGGCCGGGCCCGCGGGCGGGTTTTGGGCCGCCCACGGGCCGCGGGCCAATTTTACACTCTTATCAATGTGAATGTTAACATGTCAATGTAAATATTCACATTGTAAACGGGCTGGGTTGGGCCCGCGGGCGGGTTTCGGGCCGTTTACGGGCCGCGGGTCAATTTTACACTCTTATCAACGTGAATGTCAAATATGTTATTGTGAATATTTACATTGTCAACAGGCCGGACCGGGCCCACCCCGGGCAACTCACGGGCCGTGGGCGGGTTTCGGGCCGCCCACGGGCCGCGGGCCAATTTTGCACTTCTATCAATGTGAATGTTAACATGTCAATGTGAATAATCACATTGTCAATGAACTGGGCCCGCCTCGGTTTGGGGGCGAGTTTCGGACCGCCCATGGGCCATGGGCCAATTTTATATTCTTACCAATGTGAATGTTAAAATATGAATATTTGCAGCTCGCCCCGCCCCGGGCAACGGGCGGGCTTCGGGCCGCCCACGGGCCGCGGGCCAATTTTACATTCCTATCAATGTGAATGTTAACATGTCAATGTAAATATTCACATTGTAAACGGGCCGGGCCGGGACTCGAGCATATAAGCAGAAGAAGAAGCTTTCTCATTAATCTTAGGGATAAGTATCATTACATTCAATTTAAACATACTACCTGACATATATCCCTTCCCCACATAGACCCCGCACTTGGTCAACACGACCTTGTCTGATTCGAACACCATGCAGAAGCCATGCTTGCTTAGGAGAGACCCCGAGACAAGGTTCTTATGAATGTCCGGCACATAAAGGACATCGTTCAAAGTCAGTTCTTTTCCTTAAGTCATCTTCAGGATCACCTTGCCTTTACCCTCAACAGCTGAG
The DNA here is from genome assembly GCF_004153795.1 of Camellia sinensis. Lineage (NCBI taxonomy): Eukaryota > Viridiplantae > Streptophyta > Magnoliopsida > Ericales > Theaceae > Camellia > Camellia sinensis. The sequence goes on from NW_021028191.1 coordinate 7,474, forward strand.
GTTGCAGAGTTTCCCATAAACAACTTCTCCCCGTTTGAAACCGGTTCGAAAGTTGTGAACATTCTCTTCTCTGCACAAATATAGCGAGTGGCCCCAGTGTCCACCCACCACTCCCTCGGGTTTGACCCCACCATGCTCACTTCTGACATGACGGCTAACAGATGCATGTCGTCCACATCGTGTGACAATTCCTCTATTTCAGCCATATGTGCCCGGTTTTTGTGTTGCGGAGGGTTTTTCCTGTAGGGCTTCTTCTTCAGACAATCAACTGCCCGATGCCCGTCACTTCCACAGTTAAAGCATTTGCCATTGAACCTAAAAGTAGGCTCCTTTGGCTTGTAGGCTGGCCTTTTGGAGATTCCTCCTCTAGCCCCCAACTTTGAGCTTTTGCCTGTTGGTGGTTTTTTCCTCGCCTCCGAAGACTCGCCATGCTCAACCATGTTGGCTTTGACAGTGGAGGTACTCCTTCCTTTCTTCCTGTTGTCCTCTTCAATCCGGAGCCTGACAACGAGCTCTTCGACTGTCATCTCCTTTTGTTTGTGCTTCAAGTAGTTCTTGAAGTCTTTCCAGCCGTTAGGCAGCTTCTCAATCAAAGCAACTGCCTGGAATGACTCACTTAGGACCATCCCTTCTGCATGTATCTCGTGCAGAATCACTCGGAACTCTTGGACTTGACTCATGACAGTTTTGGAGTCCACCATCTTGAAGTCCAGGAACCGGCCAACGATAAATTTCTTTACCCCAGTATCCTCGGTCTTGTACTTTTTGTCCAAGGCATCCCACAACTCCTTAACCGATTTCTTGGCATAGAACACGTTGAAAAGTGGGTCCGCCAAGTCGTTCAGAATGTAATTCCGGCATAAGAAGTCTGCTTGTTTCCAAGCGTCCAGAGCCATGAGATTTTGTTTATCTTGCTCATTCTTCTCTACGGCTGGTACATCTTCACTCAGAAACCTTGCAAGGCTTAGAGTAATCAAATAAAACAGCATCTTCTGCTGCCATCTCTTGAAATTCACTCCGGTGAACTTCTCCGGGCGCTCGTGATGATTGAGCGGTCCTCCCGGAACAACCGGAGTAACAACAGGAGGATTGACCACAGAGGTCACAGCAGGGGTTGCCAAGCCAGTCGCCCCGGGGTTCGGATCCCCACCAACATTAACAGCAGCAGCACCATCAGAGACAGTTGTCATTTCTGAAAAATTACAGCAGAATTTTCACTATTCTGTATTTCCAGAAATCAAACTTAACACTAGAATCAAACATGGTTAGGAAAGTTTCTAGGAAGACTGGAGGGGTCACACCGGTCCCACTTAAAACCCAGTTAACCTTAGACAAAACTTTCAAGAGCATGTTGACTCCTAGTCCATGGGAAACAATTTTCCAAGGGATGAACTAGGTTAAACACACCAAGTTCCAAACTGTACAAGCAATTACAACAAAATTGCTACAATAATTACAAGCAAATAAAACGTGCTTTACATATTGGTGAATAACCACAAATGAACACTCAAGCAAACAATTGCTTCAAATATTTAGTCCAAATTAATCCTTTTTTCCATTTCCATAGGTATTCCTGCAATAAAGAGTTAGCAGCAAAATACAACAAAACCTCCCTCAGCTTTCTTTGCTTTTGACAAAGTAGTGATTGAAGGGGAGGGTACTAGCAAACAAACTAATAAATAACTGTAAGTAAAGATTAAAACCAACCCTTAAGTTACACATCTAGAATTTAAACTAAAAGAAACTGTAAAAAATTAATTACATAATAAACATGTAATTAACTATATAAGTTACAGACATAAATTAAATATAATTAAACCATATTTTAAATTGGTAAAGGTTATATATGAACTTATGGTACACTAAACATGTAATTAATTGAGGCAAGTTATAAACATTTTATAACTCCTAAATACTTAAATCACATTACTAGGCAAGAATTGCAAATGACATGATTAACATGCAAATAATTCCAGAGAAATTAACATGAATTTAAATATAGGCACGTTAGAAACTTTACAACTCCACACCTAAATTAAAAATTAATAGGTACAAGTTACATGTAAATTTGCTACCTAATAAACATGCTATAAATGTAAATTACACTAAAAATTAAACCCGAATGAACATGTAATTTTGCTGGCAAGTCTGTGATAGGAGTAGTAGAACGAATCTGCATTGCTTGTCATCTCGTTCAACATTTTAAATGTATCATAAAGATCTGAACACTTTGCATACATTGAAAGTAAAGTGTTACACACTGCTATACCTAAATCAAAACCCACTTTGATAAGGTATGGCTGTATCTGCATGCCTTGATTTAGGGTAACTGGACTTGTGCAGGCACAAAGTGTTGGGAAAAACTACTCATATTACATAATTTCACATTGCATATCGCAAAATTATGAGATGAACAAAACAAACCTCCAATCCCAGAAAATATAACATGTTGAATAAAATACAGATAAAATATAAAATGGTTAAAGGAAGCAAACCGAAGCCTGTGTGATACTACAGTCTCCTTAAAATAGATTCGCCGCCTCACCGTTGGGTGCTGGAGGTACGCCGGCGTCTACTTCCCAGGATATGACGGTTTTTACCAGCTACAACAGAAGCACCTTCTGATTAGCTTAGCGAACTGACAACGGCAGCACTCTCTCTCAGGAAGAAAATTATAGGAGAAGTAGACTGACAGGGTATGGATGCCAAGAAAAAATTCTATCTATTTTTTTCAAGGAATAAGGCCTCCTTTTATACACCATGGGGGAGAGGAGAGGATCCTCTAGCCATCAAGGTTGGCAACTAATGCTAGCAAAACTGCCCAATCAATTTTGTAAAACTGATGAGACTTAAATGTGTGAGTTATATACACATTTATGAGGCAATTTCTCATTCAACCATTTTTCTCCAACATTTTCATGTTTTCAAATAAGCCATGCATAACTCCAAGTCTTGGAACAAAATTTGAAAGCTAAATCTACAATCCAGAAAATTTACAGATCGCTCGAGCCACCAATTGGTGGCTCGAGCGAACCTATCTTTTGTTTGCTAGTCGCTCGAGTAACTAAATGTTGGCTCGAGCGTACTTTTGACCCGTCCAGTAGTTTTGCAGACAACGCAGTCCGCTTGAGCGACCAAGTGGTGGCTCGAGTGGTTAGGCTATTTTCAGCATGTTTTGAAAAATCACACATTGTTTATATTTTTTATCTCATCTCCTCCCAAAGCATTCTAGACATGATTTATGGCTTATTGAAAATTAATAAGCTAACAATCAATATAAATTAGTTAATTAAAGAATGAATCATCAATCTAGTAGTTGTAATTGTTTAAGAAGCCAAGTAAGAAATTTGTCTATTGAAAAATGACATAGTAATAAAAGAATATGTGAAATAAGAACTCGGTTCATTTGAATAAGGAAGAATAAGCGTAGTAGAACTTCGGATTACTTAGACCGAAAAAGACAAGAAAAGTCAATTTTGATTAAGGAATTAATATTGTGTTTCAATGTGTATATGTTATGTGTTTGTGTAGGTCACGTGCTATTGTCTGCCTAATTTATCTGATTAGTCCAATCTGTCTGATCTGCTTTTGCAGTTATCTGTGAGTAATAACTCTGTAAAGTTATGTTTAACTTTAATTATTTTCTGATGATATGAAATAATCAGTTTTCTAAAATGCTATGTTTTGTATGAATGAATGATTGTCCAAGTTTCTGAAATGTATTCGTGGCATCCTTAGTATCATATGATATGCGTCTCTTTTTGGGTCATCGAAATGCCTTTATGGCCGTTCGTTTATGGGTTATCGGATACGTCTCTATGCATATGAGTCATCAGAATGCCTTTATGACTGTCCCTTTATGGGTCATCGAATTTGTTAGCGTCAATGGATGTACCACATATGATCTTATGTAAAATATGAATATGAATATGAATCTGTTTCTGATTTGAAATCTGAATATGCATAAGACTTTGTTTCTAATAAGAATTTGTTACTGATATAAACTCTGATTTTTGACTTTGTGATGGATATCATTCATTAAAACTCTTTACTTTGTTATTATTCACTGAGCTCTAGCTCACTGTGTTATTTATGTATGTAGGTGATCAGGCGCGTGACCAGGCCTAGAGCTTTTACTTGAACTCTGTTTTGTTAGCCAACCTATATGCCTTCCGTAGAGGTTTCGGATATGTCTAGTGGTTATGGCTAAGTGCATGAAGTTCAAGTTTTGTTTTCTTCTTAGGTTAAACAAGTCTTTGCTTATTTTGTAAATAAGACTAAGTCCTTTTTTTTATCTAATTTGTATATATATGATGACGTAAGGATGATGTGTAAATATGTATATAAAAAGTTTAAAATTTTTCGGTCTCATATAAGTCAGTACAACTCAATGGACGATGTATATTTGTTATTTGCTTCCGCGAGCCCCTAATATTATGTTAATCTGTCTTAGAGGCCTTCAGTAATCCCAAGATTACTGGCCGGTTACGATGCTAAACTTATAGAGGCAGGTTTGGGTCGCGACACACACTGTAATTGTATTTTTAGTCTATGTTTTTAAAATTAAAAAAAAAAGAAAGATTGTATTTATTAGATTCACATAAAGCAGTCATTGTATTTAAAAAAAAAAAAGTTGTGCTTTTTAATTATCAATTAACTTAATTTGTACGTTTTTTTAAAAAAAAATAATTTTATTTTTTAATTACCAATTGACTTCATTGTTTTTAAATACGGTGATTTTATTTTTACACTCTGTTTGATTGATAATGATTGGATTGTATTTTGTGATTGTAATTGGACTTAATTTATTTTTCAATACAGTGATTGTATTTTTAACCTATGTTTTTTGCATTCAGTAGACTCACATAAACTACGCACTAATGATGATGATTATTACATTATATATTGAAGGAAAAATATATTGTTTTAGAAGAGTTCATATTACATTGGTTGATAAGAAATTCAAGTTGGTACCACATGATTATAAGATGTCTTTAATTGATGATACAACAATTGTGCACATACTTAATCATGATGATAATATACCATTTCAGTGTTATTTCATCCAAAAATTATCAGACATTGGTCAATTTCTTCATCAAGATGTTTAATTAATAGGTTCGTTATTTTTACTAAAAAATGCTTATCTAGATTACATACTTACATAGTTTATTACTAATAGAAAAAATTTAAATTATCAAAATAATAAATATGTCAAAGCTAAATTATGCCGATGTGATTGGCTTAGTTGTTAGTGTAACTCAATGTCAAGGTATTGCAAATTGGGATAATTACAAAAGAGAGATTCTACTACTTAATACAAGGTATGATACCATAGCATATTTTTGTGTCTTTACCAAATTTGAAATACTCTACAAATGATATAACCTTCCTCTTTTTTTTTAAAAATTGTAAAAACAATTTTACATTAGTAAGACTAACTATATGGAACGTGTTTGGAACAACTAATGGCATGCAACTATATCATACTCTAGAAAATGATAATATTTTATTTACCACTAGATTAACAGTTAAATATTATTATGGTAAGATTATTTTTCATTGACTTTTATAGTATATAGATGCATATACAAATATTGATATTGATAAATTATCTTTTCTCAACTTTTAGGTCCATGTCTCGCTACAAGCAAATAGAACAAGTTATATACTAATAATTCATTCCGTTATACAAATCATATTCAACTGTAGTATGTTTTGAATCCTATATCACAAAAGTTTGTATCTTGGAATCGAAAAAACGGATTCTCAATTTCACAGTCATTGGTAATATCAAATGCCAAAAGAATTTGAATATGTAATTTTACACTTATGCCAAAGATAAGAATTGATATCATCTCAAGTAATGAAAGTTAAACAATATGTATATATATTCGTTTATAGAGAGATATTAATTTATGTTTTTTCAAATATTTTGTAGGTTTCATATTTTCGAATACTTGGGTACATCGAACAAATTATGTTAACATAAATTTCAGAACATAAAACTTCATGTTTCGGATCATCTACCATGTATATCATCAAGAAATCAAGACAAAATGACATACCTGAATCCATTGATGAACGGTTAAACGGAAGCGTCTGATTGTCAATAAAACCTTTGATATTGACTTTGTTAGAGCCTTCTAATCCTTTCCCTTTGGTGCCTTATGTTTCTCCTTGAGAGGATTTAGAAAAACAAACAGTGTTCTTATCTTTCCACCTTAGGAAGGAATAGGGACCATAACCTTTTAAAGGTTGTAATTGGTTTTCATAACTGAAAGGTAATGAAAACCAATAAATTAACCATTATTGGTTTAAAACTGAAAGGTAATGAAAACCAATAAATTAACCATTATTGGTTTAAAACCAAAAGGTAATGAAAACCAATAAATTAACCATTATTGGTTTAAAACCAAAAGGTAATGAAAACCAATAAATTAACCATTATTGGTTTAAAACCAAAAGGTAATGAAAACCAATAAATTAACCATTATTGGTTTAAAACTGAAAGGTAATGAAAACCAATAAATTAACCATTATTGGTTTAAAACTGAAAGGTAATGAAAACCAATAAATTAACCATTATTGGTTTAAAACTGAAAGGTAATGAAAACCAATAAATTAACCATTATTGGTTTAAAACTGAAAGGTAATGAAAACCAATAAATTAACCATTATTGGTTTAAAACTGAAAGGTAATGAAAACCAATAAATTAACCATTATTGGTTTAAAACTGAAAGGTAATGAAAACCAATAAATTACTAAATAGGATGAATAAAAGCATATCTATTCTGATAATACACATGATATAACCGCTTTGATACCACTTGTTAACATAAATTTCAGAACATAAAACTTCATGTTTCGGATCATCTACCATGTATATCATCAAGAAATCAAGATAAAATGACATACCTGAATCCATTGATGAACGGTTAAACGGAAGCGTCTGATTGTCAATAAAACCTTTGATATTGACTTTGTTAGAGCCTTCTAATCCTTTCCCCTTTAGTGCTTTATGTTTCTCCTTGAGAGGATTTAGAAAAACAAAACAGTGTTCATATCTTTTTCACCTTAGGAAAGAATAGGGACCATAACCTTTTAAAGGTTGTAATTGGTTTTCATAACTGAAAGGTAATGAAAACCAATAAATTAACCATTATTGGTTTAAAAACTGAAAGGTAATGAAAACCAATAAATTAACCATTATTGGTTTTAAAACTGAAAGGTAATGAAAACCAACTTTAACCAATATGTTTTAATTTCTATTTCTGCCCCTCATAGAAATAGAAATTATACAACTAGTATCTACACATTAGGTCCATAACACATATACCCTTAAGCCTATTAACTAAATTGAATCACTTAAATTGTAGGCTTCTTATAAATGATAACACCACATTTAATTATGTGGTCCCATTGAGACATTATCTAACAAATTAATGTTGACAACCTTTGGATTGATTTGTGTAAAAGTTGCTATCAAAAAGTTGAATATCATTATTGTCACAACCCGCTCCCCATACCCAAGGGTTAAGCATCATGATAGCCAGTAACTGAAGTTACCTACGGCCAATTCTTGAACAAATAAATAAACCCAAGTGGAAAAAATATTTAAGTGAGGGCACCAAAATAATCATCAGAGCTTCTATTTTTATTACAAAATGTATTGACTAAATAGGCCAATATTTACAAATAAAAATATCATAAAAGTACTGTTTGTGTCTATTTCGCAGCACCGCGTCTAAGACTTTCCAAAAGCTGTTTCTGAATTTCATTGTTTCCTAAAAATTAGTAAACAGCTATAAGCACATGGCAGAGTGAGAAATATTATGCCAAGAGTATAAGGGACACAAAATAACCATGGATAGTTATGTAACTAAAATATTTAAGATAACTTAGTCTGAACAAATAATCATTTAAGTAGCAAAACTAAGATTATGTAAATAAATAACCATAACTACGGTACCGAACAGAACAGAACAGAATAGAGGTCACAAGAGTGACAGTCAGAACAGAGGTCCGGATTCAAGAGGTGACTCGTATGAATTCTAGAGGTGGCTCCCACAACAGTGTAGCACTTTCCTCCACACCAGAAATCAGAGTATCAGTGGATCTATGACAGACAGAGGGTCACAAAGTGACCAAACAAAGACCAATGGTTATTTAAGTCTTCCAAGGCGTGGGACTCCCGTGATGGTACTTACAAAACATAATTTTTTATAAAGTCATTATCAAATATTTTTTAAAATATAAACAAACATATCCATAAATTTCATTTTAACAAATAGAATTTAGAAATTAATCCATGTAATTGAAATAGTAATATAATTTATAATAATTTATAAAACATAACTTATATAAAATAAATATAATAAATTAAAACATACATAAAATATATTATGATAACTCAAGATATAATATAACTCACCTTTATATTAATCATTTACCATTACTTCTTTGTTCACCGAAATTCTCCTTTTTTACTGGCGGACCACGCCTTCCTTATGTCTCACTTCTTGAAAAGGTGTTTTCCAGGCGCAAGGATCCTCTAGAATGGACTCTCTAAAGTGATCTCTAGAGTGATCTTTTAAGGGTTTAACACGTGCCCCACTAATAAAATCAAAGGTTGAGATTATTTTGGTGAGGAAAAAAAAAACTCCTTCATTTTCTGCTCTCCGTCTCTTTCTCTGTGTTCACCGATGTCTGCCTTCGTCGCCGGAAACTTCAAGAAAGGCGATCAACCTTGTTGCGGACAACTACGTTCTCAACTCCAATCGATCCCCCCCTACGCCGTCGAGATCAAGTCTGGTGTTGCCCACAAACAACACAATCAGTAGATCTTGGGAAATCGCTCAAACTCTCGACATCACTCTCTTTCTCTCGCTCACCCATCGTCGTCTGAAGGTCTATAGGGTCTGTTTGAATTTATTTTCTCTGAAATGGGAATTTGAGAAATAAGAATTTTTGTGCACTTTGTGTGTTTTAAGTCTGGAAACCCAATTTCCCTGTGGGTTTGTAGGGAATGTTGAAAATTATTGTTGTGTTTGGATTTGGATTTTTTAATTTTTATATTAATAAGTTTTTCTTGATTTGGGAATTATGGTTGGATGGGGTTCGATAAATTGAAGATCGAAGAGAAGGAATTGAGTTTGAGTTGCATAAACTAGGTTTGAGTAATTGAGTTTGAGTTGGATAAATTGGGTTTGAGTAATTGTTTCTGGATTCTTGTTAATTTCTGTTTTTGTTTGTTTTTATGTTGCGTTATTGAGTCAAATTGATCATGGCTCTCCTTTTTGCACCTCTTGGTATTGTAATAAGCGAAGAAATGAATCTATGAAAGAACAAGAACCAACAAGAAATGAACAACTCTTCTCAAATCCAAGAAGTTATTGAAAACCCACAACCAAAAGCAACCATTAATGGTGAGTCTTCAAAACCCAATTCATGTTTGAGAAATGTGTTCAATCCACCAAACAGAGGCAAAGACGACTCCCTTTTACAAGCTCTGTTTAGCATAGACATGGTGGTTCTCTTCATCGCCAACACTTGCGGCGTCGGAGGAACTTTTACGGTGATCGGTCCTTCTCTCTCTCTCTAATGCTTCACAGCAACAGCACACGATTGACTTCAAAATGAATATTTTTTTTTTTTTTTTTTTTTTTTTTTTTCAAATTACCAATCAAAACGATGTCGTTTTGATTAATTTGCATCTCAGCCATTGGATTGGATCACTGTAGGAGATCACTCTAGGATTGTACTCTAGAGGATCTTGACGCGTTTTCCAGCCCCTGTCTCTCCATTTTCCTTTCCCTCCAAGGAAACACCACGTGGCCTTCCCTCGGCATGCTTATCCTTATCTTGATCCTTTCTTTTATTTTTATTTTTTTCTTTATTTATTTTTTAATGATATATAATTCCTAATTTAATTACACTTCTCATATATCCATAACATTTAATATTTTATTTTACTGTTATAGAATATTTATTTAAACATTTAGGATTTTTTTTATTATAATTAAATAATACTAATATAAAATTTAATTTTCGGATTGTTACAATTATGATTAAATTGTTTGTCGTCACTGAGTCCATGATGATATTATAGCGAGGTAATTTTCTTTAGTTAAATAATTATTATGTACAATAAAAATTCAAACTTAACAAGTGTTTTATTTTTTTTATTAAATACAATATTTTCTTTTAACAAGTTTTTTTTTTTTAATTTTTTTTATTAGATACAATGTTAACATTGTGGTCAAAGACAATACTGGTTCAATAAATCTAATTCTTCAAGATAAACGGGTAGAGTTTATCTTGCGATGACAACCATCATATTTGAAGAATATGAGATTAAAGGTGCGAAATTATATGATGATGATTACATTATATATTGAAGGAAAAATATATTGTTTTAGAGGAGTTCATATTACATTGGCTGATGAGAAATTCAAGTTGGTACCACATGATTATAAGATGTCTTTTACTAATGATACAACAATTGTGCACATACTTGATCATGATGATAATATACAATTTCAGTGTTATTTCATCAAAAAATTATCAGACATTGGTTAATTTCTTCATCAAGATGTTCAATTAATAGGTACGTTATTTTTACTAAATAATACTTATATAGGTTATATACTTACATAGTTTATTACTAATAGAAAAAATTTAAATTATCAAAATAATAAATATGTCAATGCTAAATTATGCCGATGTAATTGGCTTGGTTGTTAATGCAACTGAATGTCAAGGTGTTACAAATCGTGATAATTACAAAAGAGAGATTCTACTACTTAATACAAAGTATGATACCATAACATATTTCTGTGGCTTTACCAAATTTAAAATACTCTATGAATGATTTTTTTTTTTAATTATAAAAGTAGTTTTACATTAGTAAGACTAACTCTATGAGACATGTTTGCAACAACTGATGGCGTGCAACTATATCATACTCTAGAAAATAATAATCTTTTATTTTTCACTGGATTAACAGTTAAAGATTATTATGGTAAGATTATTTTTCATTGACTTTAATAATATACAGATGCATATACAAATATTGATATTGATAAATTATATTTTCTCAACTTCTAGGTTCATGTCTCGCTACATGCAAATACAGGAAATTATATACTAATCATTCATTCCGTTATGCAAATCATATTCAAGTGTGGTATGTTATGATTGTATAATATTAACCAATTACATATGACAATATAATTCTCACAATTATATATATATTGATGTCTATTTAGGCTTGCTATGAATCCTATATCACAAAAGTTGGTATCTTGGAATCGAAAAAATGGATTCTCAATTACACAGTCACTGGTAATATCAAATGCCAAAAGAATTCGAATACGTGATTTTACACATATGCCAAAGATAAGAGTTGTTATCATCTAAAGTAATGAAAGTTCAACGATATGTATATGTATTCGTTTATAGTGAGATATTAATTTATGTTTTTTCAAATGTTTTGTAAGTTTCATATTTTCAAATACTTGGGTATATTGAACAAATTGATGTTGATAACATTTGGATTGATTTGTGCAAAAGTTGCTATCAAAAAGTTGAATATCATTATGGTCACAATATTTGTCGTCATTGCATGCATGATGATATTAATATTATAACGAGGTAATTTCTTTCGGTAAATAATTGTTCTGTACAATAATAATTCAAAACTTAACAAGTGTTTTAATTTTTTATTAAATATAATATATTTTTTTATTTGATACAATGTTAACATTGTGGTCAAAGACAATACTGGTTCAATAAATCTCATTGTTCAAGATAAACGGGCAGAGTTTATCTTGTGATGTCAACCATTATATTTGAAAAGTATGAGATCAAAGGTGCGGAACTATATAACTTATTATAAATAACTTACTCCAACATTTTCAAACACAATGTTATAATTCCAACATTTTCAAATACTTTGTTTTATTTATTCAGTGAATTCTGAACAAATGTAATAAATTCTTATTTTTATTACTTTAATTATGTAATGTCAACATTTTATTTTAAAATTACGTATATTTTATGCTAACAATTTAAAAATATGTTTGACATAATCATAAATAATTTTTTTAAATTCAATCTCGTGCATAGCACGGGTGATATGCTAGTATTAAAGAAAGAAAAAGCGAGTTACTGGTCAATCTAGTTATCATTATAATACAAACCCAAAAAAATCCCAATTCAATAAAAGTTCCTAATCTATATACAATGGTTCATCTATATTCCCACACCCAAGTTAGTGGCACCAATTCTCTAAACAAAAATAATTGAGAGCTCTAAAAAATGAGCTCTAGGGAGCTCTAATTGTGATGGGTCCTACTATGATGTGATGTTTTGTGCTAGCTTTTTTTGTTTTTTTGCCTTGCTACATATGTAGAGCTCTCTTCAGACCTCTACTATTAGAGCTCTATATCATCACTTTTATCTAAATATTAAAATGAATGACATGTTCAGACACATAACATTAATGGCATGGATGGCCATTAATGACACCGTCACCTTCTTCCACCCAACGCAAAACTCCACACCCCCATACTCAGATCAAATGCCAAGACCCCCAACCTTTTCCTGTCACTCCTACTTTTTTCCCATCATTTCCCTACTTTACCTACCTACAGCCCACCAACGCCACCTAAACACCCTCTAAAATCATATAGAGAGAGATGATTTTCAGTATCATTTCAGATCTGATAGTCCAAACAACAATCTCCGTAGATCCATTGCAATCTAACTGTAATCATCACATCTTTTATCTGATGACATATTATGTTTAGGGTTTCGACGACATCGTCAATGGTGGCTATTGGGAGTGATTTGCAATGTTCTTTGATATTGCTGTTGTTGCTTCTGGTGGTGATTGTGGTCGTTGGTAGGTGTGGTGGTAAGGATTGATCGGAGACGAGCACCATAAATGGACGAATGAGAAAGGGAACCAAATCTGTTTTAGGAATGTGAGAGCCAAAGAGAAATGGGTGAGGTGAGAGTAACAAGGTAAATTCATGCCTTTAGGTGAGGGTAAAAATGTAATTTCATGTGCATTATTGTCTCAGTCAATAAATAAACACTGACAGGGGACCTAAGTGTAATTTTCAAAATGTAAAGGGGGAACTTGTATTAAATCTAAACCTCAGGGGGTGTTAATGTAATTTACCCGAATTGGAATTAATTATTCCAAGTTAAAAAGTTGGGTAAATTATACCTTACCCTTTTTATATTTAGTCACTTTTTCATTTTAGCCTTTAAAGTTTATTTTTTCTCACTTTGACCTTTCATTTTTCAAATTTTTTTCAGTTTACTCTTAAAACTAATTTCTATTCAAAATTAGACAAAAAAATGTCACAATAATTGTCACGTAACATGAAAAATGTATTATTATATTGAAGTTTAAATTTATGTCAGAGATATGAGTTATGTATTATAAAATATTTTTATGCCACGAGACAATCAATGTGTCATTTTCTGTTTGATTTTGAACAAAAATTAACTTTAGGAGTAAAGTGGTAAAACTTGAAACATGAAGGGTCAAATTGGAAAAAAATATATACTTTATGGGTCAAAGTGGAAAAGTGGTCATACATAAAAGGGGCAAAGTGTAATTTATCCTAAAAAGTTTAAACAAATGTAAAAGGGTAAATTACACTTACAACCCCTGAGGTTTGAATTTAATACATATCACCCATGGCATTTGGGAAATTACATTGACCCTCCTGTTACTGTAATTATTTAGACGGAATTAATATTAGTATGAAAAAGATATTGAATTCATGTACTCTCTATTTTCTTGCTTTGCTTTACTTCTTTTGTATTTTTTTTTTCTTTCCTTTGTTTTATTTTATTTTTCAATGTAATTTCATCTGTTTTTCTATAGGAGTTGTTACCATTTTATGTAAGCAGGGGGTTTGTGAAATGAGACTATTAACCACAGGGTTAATTTCTATAATGTCAAGGAACGAGATGCAATCAAACCAAACCTCAAGGGGTGTTAGTGTAATTTACCCAATGTGAAAATTAATCCGAAGGGTTTGGTGCTTGGACTCGGAGGGAAGTAAAAATTTTGGGGTCCAAGGATCACTGGGAAAACTTGTTTGGCCTGTAAAGACTTAAGCGTCCGTCGGATAGAGCTAAATAAGTCAATTTATTGATTTATTTAGGTCACATAACTTTTTTAATTTTTTACACATTTTTTTATAATAAGTAAAAAAACTTATTTTTAAGTTATACCCAAAATAACCCTTAATCTGGTGCATGTAAATTGGTCTAAGATATCTTGCATATAAAAAAAATTTAATATTAATTGTACTTTGTAATTATTCAATATTGGGAAAATTGTGTGTACCATATATACCTTATAACTAAAGAAAAAAATGACATAATTTTATATTTTCTGAGCCATAACTAAAAAAATAATAATGTCATGACCAAACAACACAAGAGGCATTACTAAAGATCTTATGAGTCATAATTAAAATAAGTTCATAACTAAAAAAAAAATTAGTCATAATTAATCATAACTAGATAAAAAATATGTATATACATATAACTTAAGGATATATATAATAATAGATGTGTATAATAGAATTTCCCTCAATCTTTTCTCCTTAACTAATGAAACGCCACATAAGAGTATTTGCATTGTCGGTCGTGTAGCTAATTTTATGAATCTCAAGGCCATAGAATTAAGCAATATCATGGAAAGTTACCAAGGTACTCGGGGTTGTTTGGAAATGTACTAAACAAGTTTTCATTTGGCAAGTGATTTTATTGAGGTTGATGGCCTTTTTTAGTTATAAAAAAATAAAATAAATTAAAAAGTTAAGAAAATAAAATGTCACATTCAAATTATAATTATTTTATTTTTTCTTTTACAAAAATCAAAAAAGTTAACCCAAATAAGCTTTTTAATCTCAGGTTAAAATTACTAAAAAGTCAATTCACTTTCCAAACGAAACCTTAGTGTATTTATTTGATAAATATACTTATTTGGATCACATCACCTCTTCTTTTTTTTTTAACATATGTTTTTCATAAAAAAAAATAAAAAATACACTAAATAAGTAAATCATAAACGGCTCCTAAATTACCAACCAAGGTAATACTCCTACGTTTTACTAGATTACCAAGGTACTATTCCTACTCTTACTTACAGTTGTAAATAGCAAAATCTAAGGAATAGTTTGACAATGTTTATAGTTGGGCCTTTTTCCAAATTAAAGCAAAATAGTAACTTATTTGCCAAACTAGGTCTAGTTTGGACGGAATTCCCAAACTAAGCTAAAACGCTATTATAAACCACGCTTTCACCATTTTTGTGGCCCTGCCGTGGAAAATTTATAAAATCGTAAAAGCGTGGTTACAAACCACGCTTTTAAGGAAATTTGATTTATACAGAAAGCGCTTTTAAATAATTTTTTTTTTCAAAAAACGTGGTTGCAAACCATGCTTTTACCGTTGACTAAAGAAAGCGTGAATGACAGCCACGCTTTTAACCAAAATCCGGTTTTAAATGAAAGCGTGGTTCGTAACCACGCTTTTATAACTTATATAAAATACCCCACCCCCCTCATTTGCAACCACACTTTTTACACTTAGCTTTTTTCCAATCTGCTCTCTCTCACTCTCTGCTCTCGCTCTCTCTGCTATCACTCTCTCTCTTTGTCCGTGGGTTCTCTGCTCTCTCTCTCTCTCTCTCTCTCTCTCTTTGTGGGGCGCTCTCTGCTCTCTCTCTCACTGGTATGACTATATGTCTCTCTCTCTCAGTTTGAATTTTATATGTGTTTATTGTGTTTGTGAAAATGTAAATGTGGGTAGAATAGGGTTTGTGAATGTGAAAATGTTGTGAATTGATGAAAATGTTGGTAGAATAGGGTTTGTGAATGTGAAAATGTTGTGAATTGAAATTAATATCAATGTAGGTAGAATAGGCTTTGTGAATTGAAATTGTGGTTTTGAATTGATAAAATCTTGTGGTTTTAAGTTGTGAAAATGTTCTAGGGTTTTCAATTGAATGTGAAATCAGAAATTAGGGTTAGGGTTTTGAATTGTGAAATCAGAAATTAGGGATAGGGTTTTAGAAATTAGGGTTTTGAATTGTGAAAATGTTCTAACCCAAAGTTCTAGGGTTAGGGTTTCATATCCGTATCTATATGCATATTTGATTTGTTTGGTATTATTATTATTATTATTCAAAATGAAAGAAAGGTTGACACGGTTATATAATTTCCATTTTAGTGCAAAAACAATTTTTTAAATTAGGAAAGAACTTTTTATTATTTCCTAAAATGACTAGCTAAAATAAATACTAAAAAAAAGTAACTCTTAAGTTAAAAATATAACTAAAAGTTTAATTAATCTTATGGAGATGCTCTTGCTATAGTATACGAGAAATTATTTAGTATTTTGAAAACACAATGTGATTATATGCCACTCAATAACACAGTGTAACATTTCACAAATTTTTTAGAAAAAATAAGAACAAAAACGATTATGTTATTGTATCATAAATCACGTTGAAATTCTTAACTCACCAAATGATTTTTGTAATTATTATACAAAGTATAGTTCTTAATTTGCATCATAGTCCATTGTGGTTTACTTTTTATTAGATTGTGATCGAAAGGCCACTACTACATTAAATATTAAAAAAATATTTGGAGAAACAATTTTTAACACATTCCATTCATATTTATATCCATATCCATATTGGGTAATAAGGATAAAACATTGCCTAAATTGAGGGTTGTGTAGAGTTATTATTATTATTTATTTATTTATTTATTTATTTGGAGTCCATGCCTTTTAGAAATTGATCATATTGAGAGAGGGAGACCCTTGCCGCAATGGTAAGGTTGTTTTATTATGCTGATAAAAAATAAAATAAAATAGTTCTATTATAATTCGAGTATTATGGATTCAAATCATAGAAATAATGTCTCTAGATACTCAATAAGGCACGTGCATATATCTGATCTTCCTCTAAACTCTGCCATGACTGGAATCTTTGGAATTGCCCCTTTACAAATCTTATAAATCAAAATGGGTCACTAGCTAAAAATCTTATAGTTTTGTTATAAACACAAAAATTGATCATAACATTGAATACAAATACATATATACGCATAAAATTTTATAGAGTTTGTTAGTATTTTGAAAAATCTTATCCATCTATATACATTTTCTGTCCAGTTGTATAACCATGTTTGTGTTCTTAGACTTATTTCAAATCTTAAGTTATTGTTGTTATGTGATTCAAAATTTCTTTTTGTTTCAAATTCAATAAACATTTTTGTATAGGACATCTATACATGTGTATGAATTCAAAAATGATCATATGAACAAAGTATATCCAACCTCAAAAAGAATGAGAAAAAAAAGAGCAACGAGAACAAAGAATTAAGACAAGAAGTATAGTTATTTTTATGTTTTCAATTCATATACAACTGTAAAATGTTGTTAGTCAAACAGAAAAGTTCTAGAACTATTTTGCATGTCTTAAAAACAACACAAATTGCCAAAATTTGATCTGGTCTTCAAAGTTTCTTCTGTACTTTGGTAGTTGGTACAAGGTTCAAGCACTTAGACAACAATTTGCATGAGTTTATTTTTTAAGAAAAGAAATGTTTTGCTGTCGCATAGAGTGACTTAATCATATACAAAAGTTACCATATTATAAAATTAATTAGGGCTTTTTTTAAATAAATTAAATTAAATTAATGGTAGTGCTTGGATGGCTCCACTCGTTTGATGCATTTTAAGCATTTTAATAAATTCATATTATTATAACGATGCTTAATCCAATGGAAAAGGCTATTACCCATCAAATTGACTAATGTTTTGCAGGTGTTCAAATATGCCACACCACCTTGTCAACATCCATTGTTGCATGCAATAAAAAAACAAAATTTCACACATAACATGAATTTTCTCTATGTTACTATTTGAGATAGTGTACAATTTATTAAATTTTTTTTATAAAAAATATTTTAGGGCAAATTTAAAAAAAAAATATGGGGTTTCGCGCATTTTTTAAATTAAGCACTAGAATTTTAATTTTATCAATTTAAACCTTAAACTTCTTATTCCATATCAATGTTAACCATCTATTCATCTCTGTGAACTTATTTAACCGGGAAAAAAAAAATTTTAATGCATACGTGGCATATCTTTTCCCTTTCCTCCATCATCCACCATAATCCCTTTCCTCAAATTCAATCACAACCATGTCCTTGATCCACCACTCTTTCATCGTCAATGATGTCGAAGGAATGAGAACTCACCATTACCTACTCGGTGCCCTAGCTCAAATCCTTGATCAATCAACAACTCCCCATCAAAACCCCCTTCAAATCAAAGCGAAAATGAAGTAATAGAGGGAAATCCAGAAACTTAGATAGTTATTTTGGTATTGCTCTGTGTCATGAACTATTTGTTTTCTGGGTTAGTTACTTCTACAATTTTAGCTTGTATAGTAAACTTCAGTTGATCCACATACATACTCAAATTTTATGAATGGTAAAGAATGCATTTTTTTAAAAATTCTCTGTTTAGGGAGAGTTTAATTTTCTACTAAGCTCAAAACTTTTTACTTGAATGTGCTTCTCTGTAGGTTTTATATGTTTGTTGGGAAACAATTTCTGCCAAGACAACAAAAATAAATATGTAACATGAGATGTATCTTTCCAAATCTTATTGAAGATAATTGATGATTATTCCCAAGTTTCCATGTGAAGAGAAATAGACTATCTAGATGAGTAGTCTTAAATGAAAGAAACTTTCCAAAAGTTATTTTTTGAGTGAAGTATTTTTTCCAAAAGAAATGGAACTAGGTTTTCAAACTGTAATAGTGCATTTAGAGGGTGGCGATGGGTTGTGGGGCAAGGGGGAGGGGAGGATGATTGTAGAGGCAGCGTGGGTTTTGACGACGTTAGGTTGTAGCAGGAAACAGGTGGGTTTCAATGGCGAAAGAGATGGGGAAGGAGAGAGAGTTTATCCACTGTATGAGGTGCATGGTCATATTTAAATGGATGGTTAGGATAGTTTGTGATCTAGTATGGTCAAGTTTAAAAGTGGTTTTACAAGAAGTTAAAAAGAGTAAATAATATATTGCCACATGTATTTAAAAAAAACAAAAAAAATTGTTAAACAAAGTAACTGAGATGGACATGAGTGTAGGTTGTGATATAGAATGAAGTTCAAAATTTAAATTGATGAAATTAAAATTTTCGAGTTTAAATTAAAAAATATGTAAAACTCTGGAGTTTTTTTTTGTAATTTGTCCAATATTTTAAACATGTTTATGTTCATTTGTTGGCAAAAATGAAAATAAAAATATATTTAGTATACACTGTAATGTAAAAATTTCATGCCACTAATAAATGTATTTTTAAGAATCAAATAATTTCATGCTAAATGGTATACCTTTTTTAAAATAAAATTTTGGTCTTGACAGGATAGTAATTCATTACCAAATGTCTAATTTCATCCTAAAATAGTAGTGACAATTAGTGTTTGAATTATAGGTAATTATAGGTAATTATTGGTAATTAAATAGTGGAAATAATCTGTAATTATAGGTATAAATCACTAGCATAATTAGGGTTTGAATTATTAGTCGTTATTTAACCCATTTAGTGTCGAGATTTTAGATTTTACATTTTGAATACCGTTATTTATCAATATATTAACTGACATTGTCGAATATTGATTGATAAATATGATTGTATTGGTAATATCAATACATATATTTTGTTAAATGTTACTTCATAGTTTACCAAAATTCAGTACACAATTTTTAAAAATATAAAATTATCTCAAAACAATAATTTAAATGCAACAAAATTTCACCTAAATGTTACTCTTCTTATATTTTAATTGCAAAGTTACTAATTAAACTTGCAAAATTACTATAACGCCCTCAAAAAATACATAAAACCCATCACTTTAGACATGCATTGACATAAAAGAAATCAACCATCTATCCATTCATCAGAGTAGTTCTTACAAAAGTATTACATGTTAACAACAAAAGCAAGTGTCCTACGGGCTTACAACTTTCCAAGTTAACACTTGGTTATAAAAAAAAAGAAAAAAAAAAGGAGTACTAACTCAATACATATAAAGCCCTTGGCTTGAATCTACATATAATACATCAAAGAAAACAAACAATAAAAGGAATCTGCCTGCCGCTAGCCTCCCAAGCTATGTCCTTGGAGGTGGCATGCTACCTGTACCTGAAAATGATGTCCCATAAAGGGTGAGCCACAGCCCAGTAGAAATATACTAAACCAGCCATGAACAATGACTAAAAGATTAGCAGTTGATAGATGGTCAACACAGATACATTCACATATATCACATTTCGATTTCATGACATTAAGTCCATGTTACATTTCATTTCCCATGTCTTTTCGAACTTTGAGTTTGAAAACAAGGCTCAACACCTAGCCAAATAACTTAATGAGATTTAGACTCATCTTTATAACACTTTCAAAATTCATGAGGGATACACATTTTAATGCTGTATCAATAACACATAAACCATTCCCACACTTTGCGAAAGATACACATTTTAGTACTGTATCAACATAACATAGAATCACTTCTATACTTTTCAATTGATAACGATATACATTTTAGTGCTATATCAAATCAAACAAACACTTCTAATTCGCAGCCTGATACACATTGTAGTGCTGTATCACTATCACAAGAAAACACTTCTAATTCGTAGCCTGATACACATTATAGTGCTGTATCACTGTCACAAGATTCGGTTTAGAGGTTCAGCCACGTTCTTCCAATAAACCGTGGAGTACATCCCCCATCTCCTCCCACACAATGCAATGTATAAAAACAATTATCATATACAAATTAAATCAATCAATACACATTTGAGTGTTGTATTGTGCCAACCACCATATTCAATGGCTTATACTCAAATCAATTAGTTTTAGTTTGCCTAATCATAATGCATTGTCTACAACAATCAAGACTATCCTCCACCGATAGCCCAAAGAAGTTATTTCTATACGGAAAATAAATGCACCAAATGGATATACAATCAACATTTCAATTAGGTGAGCGATGAACGAATCAAACTACACCCTTTAATCCCATACACATCCAATTCCAACATTCTCAATTTAATTCTTCTTTTCTTCAAATTAATTATACCAATTAATTTATCAATGTAATTAGAGTATTTTCCATAATTAACATCACAGCCCTAAGGTTTCAGTTTCACCAATAATCCAATATTGATCTCATTTCTCTATGCCAAACATGCATATAAGTTTATATAAACAAAACCCCAACTTTTGTAAAATTACACAAAGGCTCAAACTTTCTCAAAATTACCCAACAACCCCCAACTCATCAAAATGCTAAAATTCAAAGACAAAACTCATGAGAAGGAGTAAGATATCCCTACCTCGAAGTTAGAGCTCAAATGGGAAGTCGAAGAAAACCAAAATGCTCCAAACTCAAAGATCCACGGATCAAAATGGAGCCCTCGACGATCAACACACTTTTTACAAAGGCCGGAGGATAGGGAGACACTCTAACTAGATCAAACCCTAAAGAGAAGGGAGTTTCTAGAGAGGAGCTCTCAAAATATCTTTTTAGAAAGTAAGAGAGAGAGAGAGAGAATATAAAAAGTGATTTTAAAATGCCCAGCTACCAACTAATATACGACATTCCCGCTCGAGCGGAGAACACAACGCTCGAGCGCCAAGACACAAGAATAAAGTACATCCGCTCGAGCGCGAAAACCAGTCCGCTCGAGCGTAGATTTCCCCCTCCCAGAACTTACACCAAAAAGTACTACCTGCTCGAGCGCCAAAGTACCCGCTCGAGCGTAAAAAAACCCGCTCGAGCGTAAAAATCACACCTGCAGAAGTTTTGCAGGAACACGATATACTGGGAGTGTGCAATCTCTGCTCGAGCGCAACAAGGCCCGCTCGAGCGGAACGACCAAAGACCTGGCAACAAAATTTTAGACCAAGGTTCAACCCACCTGTTTGAAACATGCCCAACACATCCTAAAACTCAAACAAATGGAATTAAAGGACGACAACAAGATAGATACGACTACCATCTCCACGGAACCGAGTCCGGAATACAACAGAACAGTAAAGGGACAACCGGGATCGCTATAACCTCCCCACCTTAAAGAATTTCGTCCCCGAAATTAAACACAAGTTTTTCAAAAACAGGTTTTCTCCATTCTCAACAATATTACAACATAATATTAAATAATCCGACCCATTACCGGTCATCTCTTCTCTTTTCAAGAGGCAGTTTACAACATTTTCCATAACATTCATTATAGTTATGCATTTCCTGAAATTCCACAAATTTCAATACTACATTCCACAATTCTATATCATATTCAGTATTCATGATATATTTTCATTTCTACAATACATCCAACATAAGCAATGTTACATTAAACTTCCATTAAATCAAAACATTCACAATGCTTCACAACTTAAGACATATATAATGCTCTTTAAAGTTCAATGATATTACAAAATTACCAATACATGGTTACACATCAACAAACAAGTTCGGATAATTCTCACGGACATCCGCCTCATGTTCCCAAGTGGCTTCCTCCACTCCGTGATGTTTCCACAAAACCTTTACCAAGGGAATGGTCTTGCCTCGCAAGACTTGATCCCGCCTATCCAAGACCCGAACTGGTCTCTCCTCATACGAGGCATCCTCATCAACCTCCAAGTCGGTCCAATCTAACATATGGGAGGAGTCCGGCTCATACTTCCGAAGCATACTCACATGAAACACGTCATAAGCCCACTTGAGGGTGGCAAATCGAAACAATTGGATGGGCTTTCTACTCATACATGGACCCATTAGGCAACATGATCGAGTATGACTGGGCTGAGAGCATCCGGGCAACCCTGATGGGTTCAGTGGGCCAAAACTGGAGAAAACCAGGACGAGTCACTGGATGTGTTATGCTGTTAATGGTAAATCTCATAAAACTTATTCTATATTTAATATGAACATTTACGGGATCTGCCCACTCTGATGTGAATGTTCACATTACTGGGCAATGGTGTGGAAGTTGACATCAGTGATGTAAACATTCACATTACTGTTCAATAATGTACAAACACA
>NW_021028191.1:51854-81997 GCF_004153795.1 Camellia sinensis
TTATTGTGTAACAATGGTGGGATTTAGGGGTGATGTGAACAAACCTAGCGTTTGGGTATAAAATGGAAAGAGGGGTTTTGGTGAATATGAAATAAATAAAGTATGAGATTTGAATATGAGACCATATTGTGTTTAAATGGTTGATTTTGGTACATAGGTTGATATTTGAAAGAAAAAAAAAAAAAAAAGGAATTTTCCCCAACGAGATCAAAATGTTATTTTGGATAAATAATGGGAATTGACATTGAAAATGTGAAATTTGATGATGGTTTTTGTTAACACTGCACATGCATGCAAAGGATGTCCAATACTTCAAGCATTTAAAAGCAATTCTCAAGCACATTTAAGAGGATGCAAACATGGATAAATGACATGCATTAAGCTCTGAAAATTATGCAAGAATATGGTGCTAAACCAAGCAAACAAGATAGGCTAAGCATGCAATAAATGGCCCAAGTACTTGAAGCAAGTCAAAGGGACTTGAACCATGGCTAAGCCAACCAAGCCTCACAAGGCCTAGAAGGGTTAAAACAGGTCCAAGGCAGACCTAGACCATGCAAAGGGGACCCCCTAGATGGCATCTAAATGGCCCAAATTCAAAGGCATGTACAATGGCCAAAACATGGAGCATATGACACAAGCTCATAAGGCATCAAAGAAACAACCAAGGCAAGTATACAAACATGCGAAGGGGACTGAAATGACATGGTGGATAGTTCCAAACCACTAAATCAATGCAAGAATGTCATGCTATACATTCACACACTTAAGGCCAACAAGCCGGAATGCAAAGGGGCTATACTAAGCATGCCAAAGCCGACCCAAACAACCTAGGACAAACCTTAAACATGGCAAAATATGCACAAAAGCTTCACAAAGCTAAGCCTAAAACATCCTAGAACAAGGGTTTACAACCTAAGGCATGTTAAGGCAACAAAGTGGCATTACACGGTAGGTATGCTAAGCATGCATGGTGTACCGAAACCAATTAAAAACAGAAGCATATTATGACATAATAAGCACAAAAAATAGCCAAGGCATGGTCAACAAGAAGCTTAGCTAGGTGCTCCCTCAAGAGGCCAAAAATGGTCCATTTCAAAGATAACAAGGAGAGGGGATGGCCCTCTCCTCCCTAGGACCTCAAGGCACCATCCTCACCTCTGAAATCCCTCAAGATTTCAGTGGTGAGGAGGCCTAAACACCAAGGTCCCGGAGCTCACTCAAAATAGCACAAAATGGGGCCTGTCAAGGCCTAAGAGGGATCAAACACCTCCAAACCACAAAACACTCTAAACAAACTATTTAGAGGGCCTAAAAACAGAACTTTTTTATATTATACACTAAGCTCAAAAACAGTTCTAAGATAGGCAAAAATAGTGTGCAAGAATGGGGTAAAATGGGACTAGTTTCTTACCCTTGAAGACCCCTTCAACAATGGTGGACCAACAGCTTCTTTTAGGTTGAAACCAGCTTCAAAACCTCAAAAACATCCCTCAAGAGGTCTCAGCTCCAAGGGATGGTGTAATGGTGGGTGCTTGTGAGCAAAAGTAAGACAAAACACACACACTAAGCTCAAGAAAGAGAGAGAGAGATATAGGATAGATACAAATTCTTAACCCTAATATCAAAACCCTCTGAAATGTTGTCTAACTCTAATGCCAAGAGAGGAGACTCTCTCTTATAGAGCTCTCTCTTGTAAAGCTTGTCAAATAAGCTTGCTTAGAGGGAAATCCCTCCATACACGTGTATGGAGGGGAACAGAGTTGGTGCCAGCAATCACAGCTGGCACAAAATATCTACATAAAGTAGATGAACAGTAGTCGGCTCCTAAAAAATGCCATTTTGACAGAATTGAGTGCCGACCGGCAACAAATAGTGCCGACCGGCAATATATATTGCCGATGGCAACAAAACACCAGCCGGTGGCTTCTGGCCATGGCCGGTGATGTGTGGGGATGCCTCACAAGGCATTCCCTGCCCCTCCAAAGCAAAACACAAGTGTTTGGTACAAAACCAGACACTAAATAGTCGAGTTCGGAGATCCTGAGGCAAGGCGCGTAGCCAAGACCTCCGGGAACTCCAAACGAACACAAACATGGATGATCACCGGGTGTTCAAACGGTGACATCCAAGTCTTGAGGACGGTCAAAAATGGGGTGTCTACAGTTGCCCCTCTTTGACAGAACTCGAAAGTCATAACAATGACGGAAGTGAATGTCAAAGCCCAGAGACGACCCATTTTTGACAAGGCCGAAGACTCAGACAATCATGCAAGACAAACAAGATATGCGCCCGAAGGCAGGGGCAAAATGCAAGACAATGCACAGAGCCGGACAAAACTCATGATCATGCAAAGAAAAGCTGTAACGAAGCACACATGCAACAGTTTTAAGCTAGCATACACCGGACTACACTACAATGCAGAAAGGATGTAAGAGAATTATGCGATTCTCAATACGTCTCACTCGGAGGATACAATACCTGTGCGGCTCGTCTGGTTGCACCAACCTCAAATGAACCGTACATACAATATCGTGCCTGTAAAGAAAACAACTTAACAGGTACGATGTTATTAGCAACATGCAGGACAATGCAAGAATGGACGAAAAATGATATACAATATATACAAAACAATGTATAAACAATGCAAATAAAGATGCAATGGAATTGAAACAATGCAAACTATATGCAAAGCAATTGAATCATGATCCAATCGTGAGCGGTTCGAAACCACGCCTATGTCAAATAGATTGATGGAGGTAACAAGTCCGTCTACCATAGAACGGTCTATTAAACTATGAGTAATGTAGACGGACACAAGAACAAGTATTGGGGGGGATTGACACAAGTGGGGAAACGACCCGCTGGGGAAAGGACTGTGATCCTAATGTCGGATGCAAAAATTACACTACAATGCAATATATAATGAAAATGCTGGGAAATGGCAATGGATATGGCACGCGGGCCAAACCAAATCTTGCCTAGGCAAGGCATATACGCATACAAGCCATGTCTAACATAGAACGGTCCACTGAACTATGCTTTGACACGAGAAGTATGGGCACATACCGAACCAAGCTCAACATGGAAAGGCGCGAGCCATAGGCGGAGGTAATGCAGTGAATGCATGCAAGCTACAATGCAATATCTACAAATATGCAATGGAATGGGAATGCAATACAATGAATATGGCCTGCGGGCCAAACCAAATCTTGCCTAGGAAGGGCATGTACACGTACAAGCCGCGTCTAACATAGAACGGTCCACTGAACTATGTTTCGACGTAAAAAGTATGGGCACATACCAAGCCAAGCTCAATCATGGAAAGGCACAAGCCATAGATGGAAGGTGATGCAATGAATGCATACAATCCAAAATGCAATGGAAATGGCACGCGGGCCAAACCAAATCTTGCCTAGAAAAGGTATGTACACAAACAAGCCGCGGCTAACATAGAACGGTCCACTGAACTATCCTTTGACACGAGAAGTATGGGCACATACCAGACCAAGCTCAACATGGAAAGGCGCAAGCCATTGATGGAAGTGATGCAATGAATGCATGCAAATTAAAATGCAATATGCACTATGTTCTAATGATGCATGACAATGCATGTGTTTTTTTTTTTGTTTTTAAGATGCAAATGCATGATGATGCATGATTTTGAAGTACGCGACAACGCGCGGCTTTTGATATACATGACAATGCAAGCGAACTGTGCACATCAATGCGCCGAAGGTCTTGCACCTTCCAAGGATTTAAGGTCTCCTAGACCGTATAGATTGCACAAGAAATGCATAACAATGCAAGTGAACTTGAAATGCGCAATGGCGTGCGGCTTAAAATACATGTATGATGCAACTTATCAAAAGTTGTTCGGGCACGACAAACACCGAAGGACTTGCACCTTCAGAGGATTTAGGGTCTCCTAGACCGTACAATACCTGTGCGGCTCGTCTGGGTGCACCAGCCTTAAATGAACCGTACATACAATATCGTGCCTGCAAAGAAAACAAACTTAACAGGTACAATATCGTTAGCAACATGCATAATAGTGTGCTCGAAATGCATGACAACGCAAAGCGAATGGAAAGCATGACAATGCTGTGGAGGCACAGATATATACGTGGAGCACGCAGTCTACGCGGGCAACGAAATTAATTACAAGGATGCGGTCTACACAAGTAATGAAATTGATTACAATCATGCGGTCTACGCAAGTAACGAAATTGAATAAACATGCGGTCTACGCAAGTAAAACATGCGGTCTACGCAAGCAAAACACGCGGTCTACGCAAGTAATGAAATTGATTACAAACATGCAGTCTACGCAAGTAACGTAATCAACATGCGGTCTACGCAAGTAATGAAATTTGAACAATCATGCGGTCTACGCAAGCAAAACATGCGGTCTACGCAGGCAAAAACATGCGGTCTACGCAAGTAACGTAATTAACATGCGGTCTACGCAAGTAATGAAATTAACATGCGGTCTACGCAAGTAATGAAATTAATTACAAACATGCGGTCTACGCAAGTAACGTAACTAACATGCGGTCTACGCAAGTAATGAAATTTAAACAATCATGCGGTCTACGCAAACAAAACATGCGGTCTACGCAGGCAAAAACATGCGGTCTACGCAAGTGATGTAATTAACATGCGGTCTACGCAAGCAAAACATGTGGTCTACGCAAGTAATGAAATTTGAACAATCATGCAGTCTACGCAAGCAAAACATGCGGTCTACGCAGGTAATGAAATTGAACAAATATGCGGTCTACGCAGGTAATGAAATTGAACAAATATGCGTTCTACGCAAGCAAAACATGCGGTCTACGCAGGTAATGAAATTGAACAATTATGCGGTCTACGCAAGCAAAACATGCGGTCTACGCAGGTAATGAAATTGAACAAATATGCAAAATGTAGCGAGATGCGCAAAACCGCGCGATGCGTCAGACAACGCGAGTGCACAAGACAGTGCAATGCGCAAGATAGCGCGATTGATTTGAAATGCACAAGACAGCGCGATAGGTTTGAAATGCACAAGGGGGCAACTTTTGAGTTTCGTAAAAGCCAAAAGGATACGGAAAGGATACACCTTGCACGAATTTGAGTGCCACGCACAGAAGACACGACCCTAGGTCACAACGAAGGCCGGTTGAGTGTCGGGGATGCGCTGTTTTGCACTGTTTTGAGCAATGAAGGCCCTGAACCCCACAAATAACTCAAACAAGGGTGTAGGAGGCCCCAAAATCACTGTAGGAGACCACCGGATGTCCACCGGCCATAAAAATGCATCACCGGCCATCATACAATTCCATCGGCACAATATTTTGCCGACCGGCAAAGAGTGTGGCCGACCGGCAAATAATTCCTGTATCGGGGCAGTATTGTCATTTCGGCACGGGTCTTTTAAAATAGGGTTTCTAACCCTATTTTCCTCGCGCCTCCTTAGTCGAAAATCCCCTCTCTCTCTCTCTAGAGCATTTTCCTACCTTGATTCTCTCATTTTCTTGCATTCTAGCTCTCATTTCGTCGTTCGATTCGCGATCTCCTTCGCGTTTCGGACATTTTCAACCGAACGAAACTTCGTTTCGGTGTTTCTTTCTTGATTTTCGCCACTCGGGGCTTGTTTCCCTCAAGTTTTTCTCGATATCCGTACCTTTTCTGTGCTCCGGCTTTTTCGGCCTTTTCCGACCCTCTCGGGGTTTGACTTTTTGTTGACTTTTCATCTTCTCGCCCGACTTTCCGCCTTCCGGCCATTTTCACCTTCTCTTCGAGATGGCGGACGATCTTCCACAGGGCGGGGCTCCTCCGGAGCTCGAGATGGACCTTGAGGTCGAGCCCTTGCCACTCCGTATCCGGCCGTTCGATCCGAAGACCTACAGGCCTGCAGTTCACGAATGATCCCCGACGGACTACGCTAGTTCCGGAGCTTCGAGAGGCACGTGCCACGCGAGCTACTACTTCGCGAGCCTACCTACCACCTGTCCTTCGGCGCTTCCGAGGTAACTTTCTTTCTCTGCTTTACTTTCTGCAATGTAGGATGCAAAACTGCCGTAGCTGGTTATGCTCTTTAACTGCTTAATTCTGATATGCTGTATACTGCAGTTGATTGTAAACATACGTGCAACTGATATCTGTTTGAGACTGACACATGCACACACACTACGTTGGCTTCGAATCACCCGAACATACGGCGCGCACTGTATTTCACTGCCCACACACTGGTACCCGGTATTGGCTTGAGTCTGAAAATATGTACGCATGCCATACTGTACTGAACTACCCAAACACGCTGACACGTCACACGTTGTAGTTCGCTGTAGGCACACCGGCACCCGGTATTTGTTTGAATTTGTTAAAACTTGCACGCATGCCACATCTGCCCTGAACCACCCAAACACGCTGACACATCACACGCTGTAGTTCACTGTAAGCACACCGGCACCCGGTATTTGCTTGAATCTGAAAACATGCACACATGCTGTATACCTACACGCTTTTTAGAACTGCGTTTTGAATATTGCCTTGTAATTGTTGTTTTTGATTACAGGGGGATTCCCATACCATTCGCGGGTATGGGAACACCGGTGCTCGGGACTGGTACCTCGAGCTGCCAGATGCGGTTTGTGTCATCGTCGACGAGGCCGGCTTTGGCATCTTCTGCAGGGGGCTCTCTCGACTGACTACCTGCAGGCCCTTGCTCGCTGCTCTAGCGGAGAGGTGGTGGGATACCACCGACTCCTTCCACTTCTCCGTCGCAGGGGATATGACGATGACCCCTTACGACTTCTCGATGCTTACTGGCATTGGGGTAGGGGGTGATCCGATCCCCTTTGACACGGATATGGACGAGTGGGACGCTGCCCCGATATACTTGCTCGGTACGCAGCCTCTCCTCACTCGAGCGGGGTTTGTTAGGTACTCGTGGTTTGAGAGCCACTTCCGGATCCAGCCGGCCTTGGCAGAAGAGGCGTAGATGTCCCCGGAGGAGGTGGACCAGTGCGCGCGGGGCTTCATCATGTTCCTCTTCGGGATGACTCTCTTCGCCGATCGGGCGAACACCGTGCCCTTATGCTTGTTGAGCGCACTGGTGGACGTCAGGCAGATCCACCACTACGACTGGGGTGGCGCCGCTCTGGCCACTTTGTATGGTTATATGAGCTCTTCTTCCCGCCTCAGCGGACAGCTCCTTGGTGGCTATTGGCGAGCCTGGGAGGTACGTTCTCTTCCCTTTTTACAGTTCTGTTTTCTGCTTTCTGTATACTGCACACTGCACATATACTGTACACTGCCCCACACTGACTGTATACTGCACACCCGACACACATATACTCTGCTTTACACCGTCTGCACACTGCTCACACTGTACACTCTGCGCCACACTGACTATATACTGCACACCTGGCACACATATACTCTACTTTACACTGCCTGCACATTACTCACACTGTACACTCTGCACAATACACTGCACAACACACGGTTCTGTCATCTCTGCTTTATTCTGTATTCTGCCTTATCTGACAGTCATACTGATGTCTGTTCTGCAGTTATGGGTGTATGCCTACTTTCCTAGGCTTGCCCCAGTACCCGATGAGGAGATCCCGCTTGGCATCCCCTTCTCTCATCGCTTCGATGTGCGATGCGTGCGGAGACCACGGGAGTCTCTTATTTTCTTCCGCCGATACTTCGACACCATCACCGCGGCGGAGGTATGTTCACCTTTAGAGTTTATTTATTTTTTTTGGCTTTGCTTCGCACCGTATATTTTCAATAACGGTAGATAATAAACTGCATTTCATTTTCAGATCACCTGGCAGCCCTGGGCTCCGTTACCGGCGGTGGTGAGGGATCACTATGAGGGCGCCGAGGAGACTGCCCGTTGTCGGATCCTGTTGGAGGGCCCGGTCTGTCGGGCTTGGTACCTGGGCGAGCGTTTCTTGCGTCAGACCCTAGGTTTACCGGAGTAGATAGTGCCGGGTCCGCCTCCTACGCATATGAGGCATACGGAGAGGTTCTCTCTTGTGCAGATGAGGGACTTCACCGTCGGCTGGAGTGAGGAGCATCACAGAGGCGAGGACGACTACGCAGAGTACGTCCGGACCTATATTATGCAACCCTTGAGCGATGGTCGCCGAGGTGAGGGGGAGAGGCCTGCGGCGCCGACAGCTGGAGCGAGAGCTGGGGCTGGAGCGAACACATCGAGGAGGGCCCGAGTGCATGGCAGGAGCGGAGCTCAGGGAGGACGGGGGACTGGCTGGCCCGCCTTGCCCACTGTACTGTCATATAGAGGGCAGGATGGGGCGACCTACCAGATCCTCTTTGCTCCTCCCCCGGCTGGTCATGAGTTAGCCGGTATCCCCGATTTGCCTCTGGTATGTATTACTTCATTTTGCATCTTGTATCTGCATTTGATTTCAGTTTATTTGATGTTCCGCAGAATACTGATGCATGTTATACTCTTGCAGACGTCCTCCGAGTATACCCGACAATCCGTGGAGTTGAACGCCTCCATGATGGGGATGCTGCAGCGAACCTTTGCTCCTCCACGGGCAGACCGACTTCTACCGGAATAACCACCTCAGCGCCATATGTTAAGCGAAAGGGGGTTTCCCCAGTGGGAGTGCGAGCAGTGGTTCGGTAAGCCCAGAGTACACTTGGTAGTTCCTCAGCCCAAAGACCCTTAGCAGCTTTGAGCTTAGTTTTGATGATTTTCAGAAGAAAGCGGTTGGTGACTTCAACTTGGCCATTTGCTTGGGGATGTCCGGGGGAAGAGAAGCATGGTTGAATCTGGAGATCTGCACAAAATTTTCTGTACTTCGCGTTGTCGAATTGTTTGCCGTTGTCGAAGATGATGGCTTGGGGGATGCCAAATCGGCAAACGATCGATTGCCAGATAAACCTGGTAGTGTTCCGCTCGGTGATTGTGGCAAGGGGTTCAGCCTCGACCCACTTAGTGAAGTAATCAATGGCGACAATCGCGAACTTGGTCTGGCCTCGACCGGTGGAAAGTGGACCAACCAAGTCTATCCCCTATTTGGCAAACGGATAAGGGCTGCAGAGTGTGATTAACTCTGTAGGAAGAGCATAGGGGATGTTGGCGAAGCGTTGACATTTATCGCATTTGAGCACGAAGTCGGTTGCATCCTGATTAAGAGTTGGCCAAAAATACCTAGTACGGAGTATCTTGTGGGCCAGGGACCTGCCGCCTGAATGATTACCACAAATTCCCTCATGGATCTCCTGCATTACATAAGTTGCTTGAGCTGGATTGAGGCACCGTAGATATGGCCGGGAAAAACCGCGCTTGTACAATATACCGTCGACAATGATGTAATTGGATGCTCGGGATCGGACTTTGGCTGTCTGCTGTTGGTCACCTGGTAGTGTCCCTGCAGTCAAGAATAGGAGAATGTTGGATGCCCAAGGAATGGGTTCGTTTTGGATGAACTGTACAGCTTGCAGGTCGGGTGAAATGGCCGGGTGGTGTAGATATTAGAGACGGACATCATGGTTGAGATTAGGATGGTCAGCAGAGGCCAGTTGAGCCATCTCATCTGCTTTGGAGTTTTCTGCCGGGGGTATGTGCCTGATGTGGAAGGTATTGAAGAGGCGAGCGAGGGGGAGTGCCATATCCCTGTAAGCTCGCATTGTGTCTTCCTTGGCGTCGAAGTCTCCCGTCATCTGACCGACGATGAGCTGGGAGTCGCTGAATACTCAGAGGTGGCTGACCCCAATGTCCTTGGCTAGTCGGAGTCCTGCTATCAATGTCTCATACTCGGCCTCATTGTTGCTTGCTTCAAACAAGAAACGGAGGGCACATTTGAAATAGCCGCCCTCAAGAGAGGTGAGGATGAGGCCGGCCCCACTTCCTTCTTTGCGAGACGAGCCGTCAACATTGAGAGTTCAAGAATGAGGATCTTCTGGCTCTGTTGGAGTTGGTAGGAGTGGTGGGGTAGTGGTCGAGGCTGGGTTGGTGAACTCCAAGATGAAGTCAGCTACACTTTCCCCTTGATTGCTGTCCGAGGGCGGTAAGAGATGTCGAACTGGCTGAGTTCTACTGACCACTGCATTAGTCTGCCTGAGAGTTCTGGTTGCTGCATGATCTTTTTCAGGGGCTGGTCGGTGAGGACCACTATGGAGTGAGCTTGAAAGTATGGGCGGAGTCATCTGGAGGCGATGACCAAGGCCAGGGACAGTTTTTCTATTAAGAGGTAGTTCTGCTCCGCTCTCCTGAGAGCCTGACTGATGTAATAGACCGGCCGTTGGATTGAGCCATCTTCTCTGAGGAGAGTTGCACTGACTGCGGTGCTCGACACTGCTAAGTAGAGGAAAAAGGGCTCGCCCGTGATTGCCTGTGAAAGAAGGGGAGGATTGGCCATGCATTGCTTTAACTGTTGGAAGACCTCTTCGGATTCAGCTGTCCATTCAAAAGTCTGCCGAAGAACTTTGAAGAATGGTAGGCACTTATCTGTTGCGTGGGAAATGAAGCGGTTGAGGGCCGCCACTCGGCCGGTGAGTTTTTGAACTTCTTTGACCGTCCTAGGGGACTGCATCTCAACCAAGGCCTTGATCTTCTCAGGGTTAGCTTCAATGCTGCGCTGACTGACCATAAAACCCAAAAACTTCCCAGATTCTACGCTAAAGGCGCACTTCTCTGAGTTGAGCTTCATCTGGTACTTGCGCAAGGTGGCGAAGGTCTCTCGTAGGTCAATGAGGTGATCGGAGGAATATTTGCTTTTGACTATCATGTCGTCGACGTAGACTTCCATATTCTGGCCTATTTGGTGATGGAAAACGGTATTAACCAGCCGTTGATAGGTGGCCCCAGCATTCTTTAATCCGAACGGCATTACACAACAGTGGTAGGTACCTCGGTCAGTAATGAATGATGTGTGTTCCCGATCAGATGTGTGCATCAGGATTTGGTTGTACCCCGAGAAGGCATCCATGAAGCTGAGTATTTGATGACCGGTCGTGGCGTCGACCAGCAGATCTATGCGGGAAAGGGGGTAACTGTCTTTGGAGCAAGCTCGGTTTAGGTCAGAGTAGTCGACACAGAGTCGCCATTTGCCATTGTGCTTGCGGACGAGGACCACGTTGGACAGCCATCTAGGGTAGTCCACATTTTTGATGAATTGGGCCTTGAGGAGCTTGTTAACTTCTGCGGCTATAAGAGTGTTGCGCTCCGGATGGAAAATGCGTTGCTTCTGGCGGTGGGGTCGAAAGTGGGGTTCGATGCTGAGGCGATGGGTTATGAAGGAGGGGTCAATGCCTGGCATGTCTAAATGGGTCTAGGCGAATACATCTCTGTGCTCGGTTAGGAGAGCAGTAAGGTCGGCCTTGGCTTGGGAAGGTAGTTGGCTGCCGATTTTGGCAGTTTTGAGTGAGTTGGTGGGATCGATGTTAACTTCAACAAGTTCCTCCACGGGTTCTCCTCTGACCAGTTCGTCCTCGTCTCGAACGTCAAGCCCTTCGATGATCATGGCCTCTTTTAGCTTGACTTTTTTTAGTGAGGCGACATAACACTCCCGGGCCACGGTCTGTTCTCCTTTGACAGTTCCGACACCGAGATCGGTAGGAAATTTGATGGCAAGGTGATAGGTGGATGTGATGGCTTGGAAGGCATTGAGGGCTGTGCGGCCAAGGATAATGTTGTAAGCTGAGGGGTAGTCGACCACAAGGAAGGTGAGCAACTTATTGGTCTGCTTCGGGTGTTCGCCAATGGTTATAGGTAGATCGATGGAGCCGATGGAGGTCACACGGTCGCCGGTGAAATCGACCAGAGGGGTTTGGAGGGGAGACAAGCTTTCTTCCCCAATCTTGAGCTGGCGGAAGCAATTGAGGAAGATATGTCTGAAGAGCTGCCGTTGTCTATAAGGACTCGTCTGACCTTGTAGTTGGAGAGGATGGTGGAAATGACAAGGGGGTCATCATATGGGTAGCGGACTCCTGCACAGTCGGTGTCCGTGAAGGTGACGGGTTCGACCTACTGTTTTGACTGTTTGGAAGGTCGGTCCACCGTCGCCACTGCTTTGTCTGAGCCCTGCCTTATTTTTCTGAGCTCTGCCTTCTGAGCCGAGCGGGATGGTCCCCCGCAAGCAAGGCCGCCTGAAATGACTCTGATTTCTCCGACTGGTGGAGGGGGATTGCCTGGAGGTCGAGGCTGTGACGGTGAGCGATCATGGCCGTGGTTAGGTGGGGCTTGGTTCCGGGGTGGTGTATGCCGGCGATTGTTCCTGGGAAGGTCGGTCCTTTGCCTCTACTGAGGGCGGGTGTCTGTGAATCGGCTGAGGCGGCCCTGACGTACGAAGGTCTCGATCTGATCTTTGAGGTTAATACACTCGTCGGTGGTATGGCCATGGTCCTGGTGGAAACGACAGTATTTGGACTGATCTTTCCGATTGGAAGGGTTTCGTGAAGGCAGAGGCCACTTGACGGAGTAGTCCCGCAGAATCTGATTGAGGACGTGTTCCATGGGGGAGTTGAGTGGTGTGTACCGCTCGAACCGACCGGGGGGTCGGGTCGGAGCCGACCGGTCGGCTCGGTGGGGTCGGTCATTATAGTGGGGTGTTTGGCTATTATACTGGGCGGTCCTGGGTTCCGAGTCTTTCCTCTTGTCTCTGGGGGTCAGATTTTTGGTGATTGGCTCCTGCCGAGCGGCCAGGGAATCTTCAGCATTCATGTACTTTTGGGCTTTGGATAGTAGGGCTGCCATAGTGGTTGGAGGGTTTTTGGAGAGGGAGAAAAGAAAATCAGACGACCGCAAGCCGGCCATGAAAGCCGTGAGGATGACCTTGTCGTCGTTCTCCGCTACTTGAAGGGCTTTGGTGTTGAATCAGGTGACGAAGCTGCAGAGCGACTCCCCCTCGGTCTGACGAATGTTAAGGAGTTGGGTGGCTGGGCGTCTCTGACGCTGGGCTCCGATAAAATGGCTCAGGAAAGAGTCACTGAGGTGTTGAAAGGTGGAGACGGAGTCCACCGGTAGCTGGCTAAACCACAACCGAGCTGATCCCTTCAGCGTCACGGGGAAAGCTCGGTACATGATCTCATCAGGGAAAGCATGGAGGATCATGAGGGTGCGGTAGGTTTCCAGATGGTCGACTGGGTCCGTCGTGCCATCGAAGGAGTCAATGGTGGGCATTTTGAACTTGGCGGGCAATGGTTTGTCCTGGATGGAAGCAACAAAGGGCGAGTTGGCGGTGACCGAGGGCTTGTGCTAGATGTTCTACATGACCCCTTGTAGTTGGAGCTTCATAGCTCGGAGTTCAGCGTCCCAGAGGGAAATGTTGTCGTCATGGTCGGTCAACGGAGGCTGGACGCTGCTGGCTTCCCCCTCAGGGGCTAGTGCCACGACTGACGGGCGTAGAGGTGGAGGTGGTAGGCTCATATGTGGAGGAGGAGGAGGTTGGAAACCTTCTGGGTTGAGCGGAGGGGGTTGTGAAGCAGTGTGGACCGGGGTTCTTTCTTGGTTGGGTGGAATATCTGGAGGTGGAGCGGGGAGGTTTCTTTGGAGCAAAGCACTGATCAGGGCCTGGTTTTGCTCGGCCATGCGGTTAATGCTTTTAGTAAGTTCGATAATGTATTGTGGTGGGTTGTTTGGATGGGAAGGGTCTGTTTGATGATCGGTGGTATTATGGTGAGAAGCCATGGACCTAGTCGTGACCATACACCTGGACGGGTGAGAGGAAAAGGTAACGGTGAGAAAGGGGGGGGCTCCGACGGTAGTGAACACAACTAACGCATGAATAAACCACAAGTTCCCACAGACGGCGCCAACTTATGATGCAGTTCGTCTTGGGTGGATGGGTCGAGCTGGTCCAAGCTCCTTAAGTTCCGATTCAGGCGAGTGATCCCACCAGATGACCTGCAAGCAAGTCCAAAGGGGAACGGGGTAGTCCCCCAGTGAACCCTCCGGCGAGCGAATTAGTAGAGGAGGAAGGAAATATATATATATATAGAGAGAGAGAGAGATATAGAAAAGCTTAACCTTCCTCTTGTCTTCGATTCTTGCTTATATCCTTTGGTAATCATTTCACTGTCCCTTGTGACGTGCCCCCTTCTGCCGAAAACCTGTGCCGTAGCTTACCTTGTTCAGGGTGAGGGGGCTCTGTTCCGACGGGGAGGTGTTGTCGTAATAAACGCTATGATGGGCTGCATTAATGGTGATGTGTTGTGGCAATAACTCTGCAGATCTTCGTCAATGTGTAGGGGCCCGGCCCATGTCGATCCTCGTGGGTGCCCGAAAAAATTCGAGTAGGGCCGGGCCAGCCCACAGGCCAAAAAAATAGGCCCGGCCCGGCCCGGCCCGTTGATAATGTGAATATTCACATTGACAAGTTAATATTCACATTGATAAGAGTATAAAATTGACCCACGGCCCATGGGCGGCCCGAAGCCAGCCCGCCGCCCGGGGCGGGCCCGGGCCGTCCCGTTCATAATGTGAATATTCACATTGACAAATTAACATTAACATTGATAATAGTGTAAAATTAGCCCATGACCCGTGGGTAGCCCGACGCCCGTGCCCGGGCTCGGCCCGTTGACAATGTGAATATTCACATTGGCATGTTAACATTCACATTGATAGGAGTGTAAAATTAGCCCGCGGCCTGTGGCCGGCCCGAAACCCGCCTGCGGCTCGTGGTCTGCCTTGGGCGGCCCGGCCCGACCCGTTGATAATGTGAATATTCACATTGACATGTTAATATTCACATTGATAAGAGTATAAAATTAGCCCGCGTCCCGTGGCTGCCCGAAACCAGCCCACGCCCCGTGGAGGCACAGGGCGGGCCCGGCCCGGCCTGTTGACAATGTGAATATTCACATTGACATGTTAACATTCACATTGATAACAGTGTAAAATTGACTCACGTTCCATGGGCGAACCGAAGCCCGTGGGTGGCCCGGGGCGAGCCTGGCCTGACCCAACCCGTTGACAATATGAATATTCACATTGACATATAAACATTCACATTGATAGGAGTGTAAAATTGGCCCGTGACCCGTGGGCAGCCGGAAGCCCGCCCGCTGCCCTAGGGCGGGCCCGGCCCGGCCCAACCCGTTGACAATGTGAATATTCACATTGACATATTAACATTAACATTGATAACAGTGCAAAATTGGCCCGTGACCGGTGGGCCGCCCGAAACCCGACCCTGGGCCGGGGCGGACCCAGCCCGTTGACAACATGAATATTCACATTGACATGTTAACATTCACATTGATAAGAGTGTAATATTAACCCGTGCCCCGTGACTGCCCGAAACCCGCCTATGGCCCGTAGGCAACCCGAGGCGGGCCCGGCCTGGCCTGTTGACAATGTGAATATTCACATTGACATGTTAACATTCATATTGATAAGAATGTAAAATTGACTCGCGTCCTATGGGCTGCCTGGGTTTGGGTCCGGGCCTACCCCGGGCCGCGGGCGAGCTTCGGGCAGTGGACAAATTTATACTCCTATCAATGTTAATGTTAACATATCAATGTGAATATTCACATTGTCATGGGTCGGGCCAAGCCCGTTTCGGGCTGCAATCTGGCTTCGGGCCGCCCACGGGCTGCGGGCTAATTTTACACTCCTATCAATGTGAATGTTAATATGTCAATGTGAATATTCACATTGCCAATGGGCCGGGCCTGCCCCGGCCCGTGGTCGGGCTTCGGGCTGCCCACGTGTCACGGGCTAATTTTACACTCTTATCAATGTGAATGTTAGCATGTCAATGTGAATATTTACATTGTCAATAGGCCGAGCCGGGCCCGCCCTGGGCCGCCCACGGGCCGTAGGCGGGTTTTGAGCAGCCACGAGGCGCAGGCTAATTTTACACTCCTATCAATGTGAATGTTAACATGTCAATGTGAATATTCACATTGTCACGGGTCGGGCCAAGCCCGCCCCAAGGCGCGGGTGGACTTTTGGCCGCCCATGGGCCACAGGCCAATTTTATACTCTTATCAATGTGAATGTTAACATGTCAATGTGAATATTCACATTGTCAACGGGCCGAACCGGGCCCATCCCGGGCCGCCCATGGGCCGTGT
This sequence comes from Camellia sinensis, assembly GCF_004153795.1. Classification (NCBI taxonomy): domain Eukaryota; kingdom Viridiplantae; phylum Streptophyta; class Magnoliopsida; order Ericales; family Theaceae; genus Camellia; species Camellia sinensis. The sequence continues at coordinate 67,914 of NW_021028191.1, forward strand.
GCGGGTTTCGTGACACCACGGAACGGGGGCCAATTTTACACTCCTATTAATGTGAATGTTAACATGTCAATGTGAATATTCACATTGTCAACGGGTCCGGCTGGGTTGGGCCCGCCCTAGGCTACTGGCCAATTTTATACTCTTATCAATGTGAATGTTAATATGTCAATGTGAATATTCACATTATCAACAGGCCGGGCCGGGCTCGCCCCGGGCCGCCCACGGGCCGTGGGCGGGTTTCGGGCAGCCACGAGGCGCGGGCTAATTTTACACTCTTATCAATGTGAATGTTAACATGTCAATGTGAATATTCACATTGTCAATGAGCTGGGCCGGGCCCTCCCCGGACCGCAGACGGGCTTTTGGCCGCGGGCCAATTTTATACTCTTATTAATGTGAATGTTAACATGTCAATGTGAATATTCACATTGTCAATGGGCCGGACCGGGCCCGCCCCGAGCTGTCCATGGGCCGCGAGCGGGTTTCACGCCGTCACGGGACGCGGGCCAATTTTACACTCCTATTAATGTGAATGTTAATATGTCAATGTGAATATTCACATTGTCAACGAGCTGGGCCCGCCCCGGCTCGCGAGCGGATTTCGGGCCGCCCACGGGCCAATTTTACATTCCTACCAATGTAAATTTTAAAATATGAATGTTCACATCATTAAATTGTTAATCGTTCAAAAAATATTTATAAAGGTATCAAAATTTAATATAAGGGCATAAGTGTCCAAGAAAATAGTGAAAATCAAGAAAATTGACTTTATGGAATAAAACTATATGTACATGGGACTAAATGGGTTAAAAAATTCCTTCATGAACTTATTGGGTTAAAACACTTCTAAATTGGACTTATCAATAAAAATCCCTTTTTATAATATTTACTTTAATTTTAGTCTTTTTAAACTTACTAAAAGAAATGTCATTACAATTATTTCAAAACTGCAAGTATCATTATATTTTCTCTAAATTTCAAGGGAGATTTGTATGATTTATCCTATATTGTAATTTATTTTATTAATGAGCCTAGGAAGCCTCCCTAATTTACTCTAAAATTTACCAACTGGCAACCCATCTCAATATGAAATTTGTTTTTATTAAAAAAGAATATCTATATATATATACACAATAATTGAGCCTTAATATAATACAATTAATTAAGTTATCAATCAATATTACTCAAAAATAAAGGGACAATAAATTTATATGAATCTAAATAAGTGATTATTAATAAAATCATGTAAATAGCAACCAAAAAAAAAAGGCCTCACTTAAATAATTTACAAAAAGAATAAGTTCATCTTTAAATATCAACAACTTTTTTTCTTTTCTTTTGATTAAAAAATCAATGAACCTATATCAAGCTTTCTGATTCAATTTGTTTGTTTGAGTTTTCAACCAAAAAAAAAAAAAAAAAATCTAAAAAAATTCAAAAATTATTTTGATAATAAAAAAACTCATTCTTTTTATATGATTTTTCCACCATCTTCATCCTCTATCGGTGTCGTTCATCCTCATCGTCGGCCGACAATCACTATTTTTTCTATCAAACCACCACCATTTCAGATTTGATACATACGAACTCATATTTGAGATCAATAACTTCAGATCTCAGATTAATAAAAAAAAATTAAAAAAAAAACTTAGATTTGATCATAATAAAAAAATGAGAAATCGAGATATTGCAATAAAAATTTAGAATTTTTTGTTTGTTTGTCCATAGATCTAAAAGCTTAATTTTACTCTAGTTTGTTCATTTAGTACGTACTCTGTTTTTGTAATAATAAAATTTTACTCTGGTTAACAACATGCTAATTTACTTAACGACAGTAAAATTTTTCTCTTTTTTATTTATTTATTTTATTACAGAGTAAAATTTTATTCTAAATCAAAGTAAAATTTACTATAATTCAAAGTAAAATTTTATTCAGAAACAAGCTGCGAGAATGGCTTTACAACAGAGTGTTGTGTCGTGAATCAGAGTAAAATTTTACCGTTGGAAGAACAGAGCATCATGAGAAGAAGAAAGCGAGATAGAGAGATAGAATTCAAAAACAGAGGATCAAGAGAAGAATAAGAAGAGAAGAGAGAGAGAGAGCGCATAAATGGTGAGTGAGATACATACACACATACATAGAGAGAGAAAGAGAGAGAAAGCATAAACCGTTAGAACCAAAGAGAGAGAGTGTGTGTGTAAAGGATCTTAGATTTGAGATTTGCAAACCGTCGCAAATTGTCATTTTTCAGGACAACAATTGTGAGTGATCTCAGATCTGAAGTTATGGATGCAACAAGTGACGGTGACGATGAAGATAGTAAAGAAAGAGTTCCATAGTAAACGACAGTGGCGCCGATGGAGAGCGGCGATGGCACCGATGAAGATCAACAGTGGTAAGAGTGAGACAGAGAGAGAATAGACTAAAATGAAAGGCAGTGATTGCAATTTGATATATATATATATATGTATGAGGGTATTATAGTAAAAGAAATAAGTTCTAAAATATTAGGGGGTTTTGAAATGATCTATTTAATTTTTATCTTTTTGAAGGATAAATTTGACACTGAAGGGTTTATCACCAAATCCCAAAAAAAGAAAAATTAGAACACAAATTCTAAAATGAGTAATACTAGGCATCACAAAAAAAGAAATATCATGAGAAATTTTGTGAAAATTCTCCACCATTAGAATACACACAATAAAACGCTACACACTAATCAAATGATAAAAAATCTTCATGAAATATTTCATGATACCTAGTATTATTCTTTTAAAAACTCAACCAAATAGAATTATATATATTTTCCGTACGTGTTTATTTTATTTTTTAGTTCTGTGTATCATGGTGCTACAATCTTAAGACATATTCTGAGGGGAAAAAATATATATACATATTTTCTCTACTCGTCTCTATATAGTAATAACAAATTGATAACCTAATTAATTAGAATGCTATTTTTTTCTTGAAAGCCTCCACTGAAGGTGAGTTATCATGTTGCCAGTTGGTAAATTTTTATTAAAATTGGGAAGACTCCAAGTCTTATTATTTTTCTATATATAGATACTATGATTGCTAGGCTACACTGTGAGTAAACCCTGTTGATTAATTTTTAATTTTAGATGTAACTTTTCTTATATGTATTACGCTTGTGTTTGTTAAAAAAAATAAAAAGAACTTTTCTTCGTATTATGAACAATATATCTCCTAAATTGAAGGGGAAAATAAATCATAAACTCAAATCATTGGGCTAAATCTGCTGTCCTCACATGACAGCCTCCCTTTATAAAAAAGGAGTTGATTATGAGAGTACCTACTTCTCTTTAATGGATGGACGGCGCCGTATGCTCTTGGCAAAAATTATCTATACTATTTTTGAAACATCACCTAGTGTGTCATCATGCTATTAATATTTTGCAATTTTTTTATAATATTTTTATTTTGTAAAATATATAAATATATAGTTGTTCACTATTAGATAGACACAATACCAACGCAGTTTTAATCTGTGTGTTTGTGTCGGATTTGTAAAAAGTTGAAGATCTTGACTCATTGTTGGATCAACATGTACTTATTTCAGTTAATAATTTGAGAAGATATTATAACAAATGAATGGTCCAATACTATGTGTTTGTGTCAAATTTGTTAAAAGTTTTTCTTGTATGTGTGGGATTTGTTAAAAGTTGAAGATCTTTGTGTATTGTGAGACCAATCTATACCTATTTCAGTTGACAATTAGAGAAGATATTATAACAAATAAATGATCTATGCTTAAAAATATGTATGCCAAACATGTATGCCATATAAATAAAAATATAAAATGATGTTAGATTAATTTTATTTTTTACATGGATAATTTTTTCGGTCAATTATATGAAATGAATGGTTTAGATCAATTTCATTATGAACTCTTGATTGTGTTAATAAGAGTGTGACTCGAACCTAAGAGGTCCGGTTTAATAAATAAGATTTTTACCACTGAAACAATATATGATATAAGTCTTTTTAAATCAAAATTAAAATTTATTTTTTACATATTTAACAATACACTCATCGCACACACTATTAGTACTATTATTAAGCCAATAACCAAGTTGATATAAATGAAGCTAGCTCATGTTGGTAACTGCGTTGAACAGTTTTTAATCTTATTTGACTGTTTCAATTTGTAATCATCAATCTAATTGATTTATTCACACACAGGTATGCGTGTGAAACTCAAATAAGTAGAAATAAATAAAAGTATTAATCATGTATTATGTATTATTCAATTGATAAGTGTCGGAAAAATTAGTTTTATAAGATTTATTTTGGGTCAATTTTGAGTTTAAAATTGAGTAGATCCCAAACGTCTTTTGGGGTGGGTCCGAAGAGGTGACGTGTTCTTTGCCGCATGGCAAGTCGCACAGTGAAGACGGTTCGTCAAAACCATTTATAAGTGAATGAGAAGTTGACGTCATTTTCGGGTTCGTGGAATGGACAATTAAAGAAGTAAATGTAGATTTTCTTGAATTGAGTTGTCCCACATTGAAACTATAAGAGAGCTTTTGTAGGTATACAAGCTCTTGGTGTACTAACTTGGGTTGAGCCCCAAGGGGAACCCCAAGTTTGTAGAAGGGAGGAGTTATAGACAAATGGAACCTTGGCTCAAACTGTAAGAATTTATTCTTAATTAGGCTGTCATTGACTATATTTTGTTTGGTTTGTGAAAAACGGGTTGAACATGATTCAGATAGATTGACTGGTATGAGCCCAAAATTATTATTGTGATCCATAAAGTTTGGGCCATGGTCATCTTAGTGTATATATTATTTTATATGTGGATATGTGATATGGAGGTGTAAGGCCTGTTTTAAGTTATTTGGGTTCCTTAATGGGAGGGCCCAGTAATTGTTTTATTTAGGCCCAGTCCCCTCTCCTATCCTTATTAGGGTTTACATATATCTATATATATGTAGATCAAAGGGTTGTCAGCCACACGTTTGTAGTTTATGTTTTTCTAAAAATAAACAAAAACCAGTTTACAAAATTTTTGTAAATATAAATTGAAAACGTAAACGTTACCAAACAGGTCCTATGTATCTGAGTTTATATTTTAGTAGTTAATTATATTCATAGTGTTTTGATTTCTAGTATATAGATCCTATATTCTTACATGTAGTATCAGAGCAAGTTTATACTAGAATCAAAATTATGGCAGATTATTTCAGTAAATTTATTTTATATAATGATAAGGAATAAATTAATATTTCTTTTACTGAATGATGTTTTTGCATCTCAAAATTGTGCTTTAGTAATTTCAAGCAAACTTTTTCAATGTAACGAGTACATACTGTTTGAGTATTGATAGTTTGCTTCCAATTGTATTATATAAAATAAAAAATAAAAAAAAAGGTGATTTAAATCTGGTAGTTTTACAAAAATTGTGAAGTATGGACATGTGTATATTGAATCTGTATTGATATATATATATATATTTCAAATCTCACCTAATCAAATATTTGCAAAAGATATGAAACATATTTGTTTTTATGACTTTTACGTAAATATTAAGATTGTTTAAGAGTTCTATATCATGTATATCACTTTGGTGTATTTTTTGTAAATTCATATGCGAATTTTGGTTGGCCGTGAGCTATTATTTTGAGTAACTGTTTAGTGCTGATTCGTAATATGATATTATATATGCTTTGATGGGCACTGGGATATGCTGAAAATTTAATAAAAGTCATATGACCTAATAAATAAATAAAGTTTTAAAGGTGGACAAATATTTATTTTTGTCCCAGTTGGAAGATTTTGAATCAATATGGGTGATACTGTCGAATTGGTTAACCTATTGAGATTTAAAATGATTTACCAATAAGGATTCTGGGAAGCTCTTCTAATATTATATCACTCAATTACCTACCCAAAGGGGGTTAATTGAGTGAATTAATTTTAGAGGTAGTGTGAGCCGCTAGTAAGGAAAATTTTATTGTTTTTGAAAGAATTTATCTACCCAAAGGAGATAATTTCTTGATAAATCATTCTTGCTAGTTGACTTGTTTATAGGTGTTAGAATGTGTCTTATATATTTAGCCCAAAGGTATTTATATGATGATACATTCTGAAACATCTAACAAGATTGTTAAAGTTTATTTGCAGCCCATTGTTGTGAGATTATAATTATTTCCCATGTATAATTAATTAAGATTATATTAAAGATTAAAGATGTTGATTGTATTCTATATATTTAACCCAAAGGTGTTTATATAGTGATACATTCTGGCACATCTGAGAATATTGCTAAAGTTTATTTGCAGCATATTCTTATGAGATTATACTAATTGCCTATGTATAATTGAAAGTTGGAGTTGTGAACATGCTTTCTATATATCCAGTTTAAGAGTGATATATTTTAAATATTTGAGAATATTAATTGTGATTATGAGATTATTGTTGTCTATATATAATTGAATGATATTATATTGAATTGAAAGCAATGAAGGGAGATATTTTATGAAAATCAAATTTACTCTATTAAAGTTTTGTTTATGAATCGATTAAAAGATATTGAGTTAGCTTTAAGACTAACTGATTTAGACATTGACATACTCGAGAATGTGTCTTCTTAACCATTTACATTAAGACCTCAATATATTGTGAAAGATTGAAATTATATTCAATATTAACTATTTAAGAAAGTAGAGTTTTAAAATATTCACTAGGTGATTCTTATAAGAAAATCTAAATCATACTCTACAATGCTCTATATAATACGTTCGACTTTTACAAATCGTTATCTCTCTTCAGTATTTTATGTTTTCTTTTTCAGAATATTCCGCAAATCTCTTTATATATTATTAACTCAAGTAAGAAAAATTCTTTAGAATTTTTTGTCAGCTATGACGCCCTTCCCACCTTCGGAATCTCCTTATTTATTTTTTAAACTGCTTTAAAAAAAAAATGCTTGTGTTGATCAAAATTTTATTTTATGGTCAAGTTATTTAAGTTATAATTTAGTACTGATCTTATTTTAAAGAATGTTATTTTTATATTATCCATGAGATACAGTTCAATTTTAATGTCAACAAAATAAGCATTGTTATTATTTTTAATTTTGGTTATAAATAAAATAAAAATAAAAATAATTGAAATAGATTTTCATTTATCATAAGGTGTGTGGGAAAAATTATTTTATTAATTTCATAAATGAGTATTGATGTTATGCATTTGTCTAATCTCGTTTATGTTGAAAAACACACTGATAAAGATTTTAAAATTATTAATTGAAGATCGATATTATAGTGAACATGATAATTTTGGTTAATATGCATAACCTCTTATTAATTTTTACAAAATTGTGGAATCAATTTAAACATATCATGCTTGTAACTTCGAAAGAAAGTTGAGTACTTGAGCGTCGTAATTGGACTCCAATAAAATGATGAGGTGTATGTTAACATGTTTAAATTATACAAGTTTTTGTGATAAAATATTTTAATTGCTATGTATACTTATGTATACTTTATATATGGTACTAAGTTAAAAATATTTTTAAAACACTTTTGAATTGCAAACTAATATAAAATTTAGTTGGAATAACTTTTGAGTTTGGGATTGTACAAAAGTAAAAATTTTATGATATATTTTTGAAATCAAAATGGGACCTATAGTTATTTGTTGTTACTTTGTAAGTTGTCAATGGTTCTATTATCTTGCTTCTGACATAAGAATCTTTTAAGCTTTTAAAATGTGAAGTTATTAGATTGGTGAACAATTTAAATATATAAATCTTCCTGTATACTTGTGCCTATTATAATAAATTCGTTCGTTCATTCTCACATAGAGAAAGTGAGAGTGCAAGTAGAATCTGAAGTGTCTATTCAATCTATTGATATAACTTGAACATGCATAACACGTACAACTCCTAAACATTCTCATAAAGTTAAAAGATCATTGTGATCATATTATTTTTCTAAATGAGTAATATCAAGATATTGAAGAGATGATTGTTACGTATGATGAAGATATTGGCGATTTGTAATATGGTAAATGAATTGGTACAAATTATTAATTAGATATGAGATCATGTTATACCTTTTTAAAAAAAAGTTTGAAATCTAATGAGTATTTTTTTTTTTAAAGATAAATAAATAAATACAATGCTATTGTAAGAGGTTGTCATTTGAAAAGAGTATTGTTCTTACCAATGTCATAAATATAGGTTTATAATTATTATAGTGGTATTGTGACATTTTTATCTTTTGCTTCGTACGTTGCTCTTCTTAGTGATCGAGACTAATTAAGTAACATTCAGTATTCATAAAATGATTTTGAGAAAAAGTTCATGAGGAATGTCTTGTATGCTAGTGTTGTGAGAGTTTAATGAATTATGAAGTTTGAATTAAACTTGGTGCATATGCAATTAGTTTGTTAGACAATTATTATTTTAATTTAAGCCTTGACCATTGGGTTGAAAGACATAAAGTGTCATGATATTTGTAGAGAATTAAAGATTATACAATTAGCTATGGAAGAATTAATCATGTTAATATTATTGGTTGTATAATGTCGACTTTGGAAGTTGCTCAGATGATATATAGTGTCTGTTACTGGTTACATTTTTATGTTTGCATGAGATCTTGTTTCATGAAAGAGTTTAATAAAATCTCTTATAATTTTTCACTATACAAACATATTTTAGAGTTCGACTTGAGTTATGTAATTAAAGAATTTTATTTCAGAGCTTGGAATTGTTAATTTCATCTCCAAACCTATAAAGATGTATTATGATATATGGTTTTAATTTTCTCTATGAAGAATAACAAAAACTCTGATGGTGTTAAATACATAATTTTAAAGTATTTCAGAATTAGAGAGTTGTTAAAGATGATATTCTTTGTGAGCACATGTTATAGAATACATACTAGTTGATCCTCTAAATATAGGGCTTAGGCCAAATTTTAGTTTGCTAAATATATTGAGCATATGGGTACTTTACAGTTTTTTTTATGTGCTTGGTTAAAAAAAAATTTTTTTTACCCATGAATATTATCTATGGTATATTTCAGTTAATAAAGTTTACTGTGTTTATTCACATTTTGTTTATAGTTATGTGTGTACACATAAATGGTAACTGTTATGGATGTATTCATCTTCTATGAACTCTTACAGTTATATTTAAATTTTGAGATATAAAGATTGACACTTTAACTTAGAAGTGTATTATGCTTCGGTTTAGAAGTGTATATGGATCCATAAAGTCTGATGCTTGGTTTAAAGCATGAATCACCTTGGTTTAGAGGTGTAAAGGCTTCTTTTAGAAGTGGAGAAAGGAATGAAATTCCTTGCAGGGTCTTGTCAAGACCATACAGAGGACTGAATGTGGGATTAGCATGTTATATAATTTTTGGATCAATTATGCTGAAATTCCACACTACACTTTATCGCATATAGGAATCCATGTTGGTGAGATATTAGTGTTTGTAATTGTGGAAGGTGTTATGTTGTTTAATAGCATAATTACCACTACAGTTCGATATTAATATTTCTCATTGAACGGGATTCTGTACTGAGATGTTTTTATTCTGAATCATGTTTATGTGGCCACTAAAGTTGTTTAACCCGAGAATCATTTTTCTTAAATAAAATATTTTCTTAAAGTAGTAGTCAATGTTGCCTAAGTGGGAGAATGTAAGAATTTATTCTTAATTAGGCTGTCATTGACTATATTTTGTTTGGTTTGTGAAAAACGGGTTGAACATGATTCAGATAGATTGACTGGTATGAGCCCAAAATTATTATTGTGATCCATAAAGTTTGGGCCATGGTCATCTTAGTGTATCTATTATTTTATATGTGGATATGTGATATAGAGGTGTAAGGCCTGTTTTAAGTATTTGGGTTCCTTAATGGGAGGGCCCAGTAATTGTTTTATTTAGGCCCAGTCCCCTCTCCTATCCTTATTAGGGTTTACATATATCTATATATATGTAGATCAAAGGGTTATCAGCCCCATTGAAAAACAACATAAAGATTAGGAGAAGGAGGGGAAGAGCTGGTGCTAAGGTTTTCCGATTGTGAATACCATCATCTTTCAAAGAAGCAAAACTCAAGACAATAATATAATCAAACGGTATGTATCCAAGTTTATATTTTAGTAGTTAATTATATTCATAGTGTTTTGATTTCTAGTATATAGATCCTATATTCTTACACAAACCACCACACACAAGCGCGCCGCCGCTACCGACCGAGCTGTGCCGGGTATGGGTCAGGTCAATTCTAATATTAAAATTTTGAGCCAAAATTGAAATTAATTTTACGTCCATATGTTACCCGGTTTCCAGTCCATTTTTCAGCAAGGCTCAAACTGTTTTAATAGTGTTAAAAAAGCTGCCCAGCAATTTTAAAACTGCCATCAGATAATAAAACTGCCACCAGATCTGTTCCTTTGAATTTTGCACCTGTTGACTTCATTTGTACCTGTTCGGATCTGTTTGGTTTTGCATATAAATAGAAGGTTGTTCCAACAGTTTTTTACATCAATAAACAATCTGAAATTTTCATTTTGCTGTCCAGATTTTGCTCTTTTGCATATATAATCTTCATATTAATTTTAGAAAAATTCAGAGAGTATAGAACACAAGGTTCTAGTCGCTGGACAAATTTGTCTGAAGTGTTACTACAAATTTGTGAAGATCATTGAATCCTGGAGATAGATGCCACTTAACTGTAAGCACTGTAGCAGGGCAAATCTGTCTTAAGGACAGAGTGTCACACACTCGACTTGGTTTTTTTATTTTTCATTCGGTTCGAAAAAATAAATTCTGTAAGTTATTTATTTTATTTATTTGATTTTGTTTCAATTTATTTATTGTACACAGAAGATTGTTCCAACAATCTTAAGGCAGATTCGAATTATTCTGTTTACAAAATTTTTCATTTATTTCCTTTTTTCTTTCTTCTTCTTACAAAAATTATTTTCTGTGATTTTACAAAATAATATTCTGGTTAGAAAACAAATAGTAGTAATATACTGTCTATTTTTTTGACAACTAGTAGTAATATACTGGTGTCATTAACAATTCAGAATATTTATTTGTGAAGTTTGTCAGAAATTAATTTTGGTTTTCTTAAATAATTTCTGAGTGTTCATTAATTAAAAATAAATTCATTTTTTTTTAATTATTGAAGTGTTACAGAAAATTTAATTTTCTGTGTGGAATTAATTTGGTTAAATAAAATTTTATTTTATTTCCAAATTAATTGAAAAATAAAAGTTACATTCTTGTTTCTTTTACTTTTACAGAATTTAATTCTGTGAATTTGGTTTAATTTTTTGTGTAGTGTAAATTCTAATTATAAATTTTGTTTTATAAATTAGAATTGATGGCTACTGAAACTAATGCCCAAACAAGTATTATTGTGGTGGCTGCAATAACACCAACCCTCTCTCCTGTGACTTTGGAAGTTGCTCAGATGATATATAGTGTCTGTTACTGGTTACATTTTTATGTTTGCATGAGATCTTGTTTCATGAAAGAGTTTAATAAAATCTCTTATAATTTTTCACTATACAAACATATTTTAGAGTTCGACTTGAGTTATGTAATTAAAGAATTTTATTTCAGAGCTTGGAATTGTTAATTTCATCTCCAAACCTATAAAGATGTATTTATGATATATGGTTTAATTTCTCTATGAAGAATAACAAAAACTCTGATGGTGTTAAATACATAATTTAAAGTATTTCAGAATTAGAGAGTTGTTAAAGTATGATATTCTTTGTGAGCACATGTTATAGAATACATACTAGTTGATCCTCTAAATATTAGGGCTTAGGCCAAATTTTAGTTTGCTAAATATATTGAAGCATATGGGTACTTTACAGTTTTTTTTATGTGCTTGGTTAAAAAAAAATTTTTTTTTACCCATGAATATTATCTATGGTATATTTCAGTTAAATAAAGTTTACTGTGTTTATTCACATTTTGTTTATAGTTATGTGTTACACATTAAATGGTAACTGTTATGGATGTATTCATCTTTCTATGAACTCTTACAGTTATATTTAAATTTTGAGATATAAAGAATTGACACTTTAACTTAGAAGTGTATTATGCTTCGGTTTAGAAGTGTATTATGGATCCATTAAAGTCTGATGCTTGGTTTAAAGCATGAATCACCTTGGTTTAGAGGTGTAAAGGCTTCTTTTAGAAGTGGAGAAAGGAATGAAATTCCTTGCAGGTCTTGTCAAGACCATACAGAGGACTGAATGTGGGATTAGCATGTTATATAATTTTTGGATCAATTATGCTGAAATTCCACACTACACTTTATCGCATATAGGAATCCATGTTGGTGAGATATTAGTGTTTGTAATTGTGGAGGTGTTATGTTGTTTAATAGCATAATTACCACTACAGTTCGATATTAATATTTCTCATTGAACGGGATTCTGTTACTGAGATGTTTTTATTCTGAATCATGTTTTTATGTGGCCACTAAGTTGTTTAACCCGAGAATCATTTTTTCTTAAATAAAATATTTTTTTAAAGTAGTAGTCAATGTTGCCTAAGTGGGAGAATGTAAGAATTTATTCTTAATTAGGCTGTCATTGACTATATTTTGTTTGGTTTGTGAAAAACGGGTTGAACATGATTCAGATAGATTGACTGGTATGAGCCCAAAATTATTATTGTGATCCATAAAGTTTGGGCCATGGTCATCTTAGTGTATCTTATTATTTTATATGTGGATATGTGATATAGAGGTGTAAGGCCTGTTTAAGTATTTGGTTCCTTAATGGGAGGGCCCAGTAATGTTTTATTTAGGCCCAGTCCCCTCTCCTATCCTTATTAGGGTTTACATATATCTATATATATGTAGATCAAAGGGTTATCAGCCCCATTGAAAACAACATAAAGATTAGGGAGAAGGAGGGGAAGAGCTGGTGCTAAGGTTTTCCGATTGTGAATACCATCATCTTTCAAAGAAGCAAAACTCAAGACAATAATATAATCAAACGGTATGTATCCAAGTTTATATTTTAGTAGTAATTATATTCATAGTGTTTTGATTTCTAGTATATAGATCCTTATTTCTTACACAAACCACCACACACAAGCGCGCCGCCGCTACCGACCGAGCTGTGCCGGGTATGGGTCAGGTCAATTCTAATATTAAAATTTTGAGCCAAAATTGAAATTAATTTTACGTCCATATGTTACCCGGTTTCCAGTCCATTTTTCAGCAAGGCTCAAACTGTTTTTAATAGTGTTAAAAAAGCTGCCCAGCAATTTTAAAACTGCCATCAGATAATAAAACTGCCACCAGATCTGTTCCTTTGAATTTTGCACCTGTTGACTTCATTTGTACCTGTTCGGATCTGTTTGGTTTTGCATATAAATAGAAGGTTGTTCCAACAGTTTTTACATCAATAAACAATCTGAAATTTTCATTTTGCTGTCCAGATTTTGCTCTTTTGCATATATAATCTTCATATTTAATTTTAGAAAAATTCAGAGAGTTATAGAACACAAGGTTCTAGTCGCTGGACAAATTTGTCTGAAGTGTTACTACAAATTTGTGAAGATCATTGAATCCTGGAGATAGATGCCACTTAACTGTAAGCACTGTAGCAGGGCAAATCTGTCTTAAGGACAGAGTGTCACACACTCGACTTGGTTTTTTTTTTCATTCGGTTCGAAAAAAATAAATTCTGTAAGTTATTTATTTTATTTATTTGATTTTGTTTCAATCTATTTATTGTACACAGAAGATTGTTCCAACAATCTTAAGGCAGATTCGAATTATTCTGTTTACAAAAATTTTCATTTATTTCCTTTTTTCTTTCTTCTTCTTACAAAAATTATTTTCTGTGATTTTACAAAATAATATTCTGGTTAGAAAACAAATAGTAGTTGACATGAATAGGCCCATAAGGCTTACAGCCCACAGCAAACAACCCCAAACCCATCGCTTGGGACCCATAGCATAACCCGGTTGGCAAAGCCCAGGACAGCTGGAGGCCATCTGGGCATGGAAGGCCAATGACATTTGGGCACATAGCAGGTGAAACACAGGCACATCGCAA
>NW_021028191.1:82022-204007 GCF_004153795.1 Camellia sinensis
TGGAGTCCACCTGGACGTGGAGGGCCAAGGGCATTCGGACGCAAGCCCCTTTTCCTCTAGGCCACATCAGTAGACAAAGATCTGCAGAGTTATTGCCACAACACATCACCATTAATGCAGCCCATCACAGCATTTATTACGACAACGCCTCCCCGTCGGAACAGAGCCCCCTCACCCTGAACAAGGTAAGCTACGGCACAGGCTTTCGGCGGAAGGGGGCACGTCGCAAGGGACAGTGAAATGATTACCAAAGGATATAAGCAAGAATCAAAGACAAGAGGAAGGTTAAGCTTTTCTATCTCTCTCTCTCTCTATATACTTTTCTCTCTTCCACTACTGATTTGCTCGCCGGAGGGTTTACTGGGGGACTACCCCGTTTCCCTTTGGACTTGCTTGCAGGTCATCTGGTGGAATCATCCGCCTGAATCGGAACTTGAAGAGCTTGGACCAGCCCGACCCATCCACCCAGGACGAACTGCATCATCAGTTGGCGCCGTCTGTGGGAACTTGTGGTTTATCCGTGCGCTAGTTGTGTTCATTATCGTCAGAGCCCCCCATTCTCCCCATCACCTTTTCCTCTCACCCATCCAGGTGTATGGTCACGACTAGGTCCATGGCTTTTCACCCTAATACCGCCGATCATCAAACGGACCCTCCCCATCCAAACAACCCACCACAGTACATCATCGAACTTACCAACAGCATTAACCGCAAGGCCGAGCAAAACCAGGCCCTGATCAGTGCTTTACTCCAAAGAAACCTCCCCGCTCCACCTCCAGATATTCCATCCAACCAAGAAAGAACCCTGGTCCACACTGCTCCACCACCCCCTCCGCTCAACCCTGACGGTTTACAACCTCCTCCTCCTCCACATGTGAGCCTACCACCTCCACCCCCACGCCCGTCGGTCGTGGCACTAGCCCTTGAGGGGGAAGCCAGCAGCGTCCAGCCTCTATTGACCGACCATGGCGACAATATTCCCCTCTGGGACGCTGAACTCCGAGCTATGAAGCTCTAACTGCAAGGGGTCATGCAGAACATTCAGCACAAGCCCTCAATCACTGCCAACTTGCCTTTTGTCGCCTCCATCCGGGACAAACCGTTCCCTGCCAAGTTCAAAATGCCCACCATTGACTCTTTTGATGGCACGACGGACCCAGTCGACCATCTGGAAACCTACCGCACCCTCATGATCCTCCATGCTTTCCCTGACGAGATCATGTGCCGAGTTTTCCCCGTGACACTGAAGGGATCAGCTCGGTTGTGGTTTAGCCAGTTACCGGCGGACTCCGTCTCCACCTTTCAACACCTCAGTGACTCCTTCCTGAGCCATTTTATCGGAGCCCAGCGTCAGAGACGCCCAGCCACCCAACTCCTTAACATTCGTCAGACCGAGGGGGAGTCGCTCCGCAGCTTCATCACCGCTTCAACACCGAAGCCCTTCAAGTAGCGGAGAACGACGACAAGGTCATCCTCACGGCTTTCATGGCCGGCCTACAGTCGTCCGATTTTCTTTTCTCCCTCTCCAAAAACCCTCTAACCACCATGGCAGCCCTACTATCCAAAGCCCAAAAATACATGAATGCTGAAGATTCTCTGACCGCTCGGCAAGAGCCGATCATTAAAAATCCGACCCCCAGAGACAAGAGGAAAGACTCAGAACCCAGGACCGCCCAGTATAATAGCCAAACACCCCACTATAATGACCGACCCCACCGAGCTGACCGGTCGACCCCGACCTGACCGCCCGGTCGGTTCGAGCGGTACACACCACTCAACTCTCCCATAGAACACGTCCTCAATCAGATCCAGCGGGACTACCCCCTCAAGTGGCCCCTGCCTTCACGAAACCCTTCCAATCGGAAAGATCAGTCTAAATACTGCCGTTTCCACCAAGACCATGGCCATACCACCGACGAGTGTATTAACCTCAAAGATCAGATCGTGACCTTCATACGCCAGGGCCGCCTCAGCCGATTCACAGACACCCGCCCTCAGCAGCGGCAAAGAACCGACCTTTCCAAGGACAATCGCCAGCATACACCACCCCAGAACCAAGCCCCACCTAACCAAGGCCATGATCGCCCACCGTCACAGCCTCGACCTCCAAGCAATCCCCCTCCACCAGTCGGAGAAATCAGAGTCATTTCAGGCGGCCTTGCTTGCGGAGGACCATCCCGCTCGGCTCAAAAGGCAGAGCTTAGAAAAATAAGGCAGGGCTCAGACAAAGCAGTGGCGACGGTGGACCGACCTCCCAAACAGTCAAAACAGTGGATCGAACCCATCACCTTCATGGACACCGACTGTGCAGGAGTCCGTTACCCACATGATGATCCCCTTGTCATTTCCGTCATCCTCTCCAACTACAAGGTCAGACGAGTCCTCATAGACAACGGCAGCTCTTCAGACATCATCTTCCTCAATTGCTTCCGCCAGCTCAAGATTGGGGAAGAAAGCTTGTCTCCTCTCCAAACCCCTCTGGTCGGTTTCACCGGCGATCGTGTGACCTCCATCGGCTCCATCGATCTACCTATCACCATTGGCGAGCACCCGAGGCAGACCACTAAGTTGCTCACCTTCCTTGTGGTCGACTGCCCCTCTGCTTACAACATCATCCTTGGCCGCACAGCCCTAAACGCCTTCCAAGCCATCACATCCACCTATCACCTTACCATCAAATTTCCTACCGATCTCGGCGTCGGAACTGTCAAAGGAGAACAGACCGTGGCCAGGGAGTGTTATGTGTACACTCGATTTCCTACCGATCTCGGTGTCGGAACTGTCAAAGGAGAACAGACCGTGGCCAGGGAGTGTTATGTCACCTCACTCAAAGAAGTCAAGCTGAAAGAGGCCATGATCATCGAAGGGCTTGACGTCCGAGACGAGGACGAGCTGGTCAGAGGAGAACCCGTGGAGGAACTTGTTGAAGTTAACATTGATCCCACCAACCCAATCAAAACTGCCAAAATCGGCAGCCAACTACCTTCCCAAGCCAAGGCCGACCTTACCGTTCTCCTGACCGAGCACAGAGATGTATTCGCCTGGACCCATTCAGACATGCCAGGCATTGACCCCTCCTTTATAACCCATCGCCTCAGCATCGAACCCCACTTTCAGCCCCACCGCCAGAAACAACGCATTTTTCATCCGAAGCGCAACACTCTTATAGCCGCAGAAGTTGACAAGCTCCTCGAGGCCCAATTCATCAAAAATGTGGACTACCCTAGATGGTTATCCAACGTGGTCCTCGTCCGCAAACACAATGGCAAATGGCGACTCTGTGTCGATTACTCTGACCCCCTTCCCCACATAAATCTGCTGGTCGACGCCACGGCCGGTCATCAAATGCTCAGCTTCATGGATGCCTTCTCTGGGTACAACCAAATCCTGATGCACACATCTGATCGGGAACACACATCATTTATTACCGACCGAGATACCTACCACTATTGTGTAATGCCGTTCGGGTTGAAGAATGCTGAGGCCACCTATCAACGGCTGGTTAATACCGTTTTCCATCACCAAATAGGCCGGAATATGGAAGTCTACGTCGACGACATGCTAGTCAAAAGCAAATACTCCTCCGATCACCTCACTGACTTACGAGAGACCTTCGCCACCTTGCGCAAGTACCAGATGAAGCTCAACCCAGAGAAGTGCGCCTTCGGTGTAGGATCTAGCAAATTTTTGGGTTTTATGGTCAGTCAGCGCGGCATTGAAGCTAACCCTGAGAAGATCAAGGCCTTGGTTGAGATGCAGTCGCCTAGGACGGTCAAAGAAGTTCAAAGACTCACCGGCCGAGTGGCGGCCCTCAACCGCTTCATTTCCCGTGCAACAGATAGGTGCCTACCATTGTTCAAAGTTCTTTGGCAGATTTTTGAATGGACAGATGAATCCAAAGAGGCCTTCCAATAGTTAAAGCAATGCATGGCCAATCCTCCCTTTCTTTCACAGGCAATCACGGGCGAGCCCCTCTTCCTCTACTTAGCAGTGTCAAGCACCGCAGTCAGTGCAGCCCTCCTCAGAGAAGATGGCTCAATCCAACGGCCGGTCTATTACATCAGTCGGGCTCTCAGGGGAGCGGAGCAGAACTACCCCTTATTAGAAAAACTGTCCCTGGCCTTGGTCATTGCCTCCAGACGACTCCGTCCATACTTCCAAGCCCACTCCATAGTGGTCCTCACCGACCAGCCCCTGAAAAAGGTCATGCAGCAACCAAAACTCTCAGGCAGACTAATGCAGTGGTCAGTAGAACTCAACCAGTTCGACATCTCCTACCGCCCTCGGACAGCAATTAAGGAGCAAGCTGTAGCTGACTTCATCCTGGAGTTCACCAATCCGGCCCCGAACACTACCCCTCCACTCCCACCGACTCCAACAGAGCCAGAAGATCCTCATTCTTGGACTCTCAATGTCGACGGTTCGTCTCGCAGAGAAGGAAATGGGGCCGGCCTCATCCTTACCTCCCCTGAGGGCGGCTATTTCAAATGTGCCCTCCGTTTCTTGTTTGAAGCAAGCAACAATGAGGCCGAGTAGGAGGCATTGATAGCAGGACTCCGCCTTGCCAAGGTCATTGGGGTCAGCCACCTCCGAGTATTCAGCGACTCCCAGCTCGTCGTCGGTCAGATGACGGGGGATTTCGACGCCAAGGAAGACACAATGCGAGTTTACAGGGATATGGCACTCCCCCTTGCTCGCCTCTTCAATACCTTCCACATCAGGCACATACCTTGGGCGAAAAACTCCAAAGCAGATGAGATGGCTCAGCTGGCCTCTGCTGACCATCCTAATCTTAGCCATGATGTCCGTCTCGAATATCTACACCACTCGGCCATTTCACCGGACCTGCAAGCTGTACAGTTCATCCAAAATGAACCCATCCCTTGGGCATCCAACATTCTCCTATTCTTGACCACAGGGGCACTCCCAGATGACCAACAGCAGGCAGCCAAAGTCTGATCCCGAGCATCCAATTACATCATTGTCGACGGTATATTGTACAAGCGCGGTTTTTCCCGGCCATATCTACGGTGCCTCAATCCAGCTTAAGCAACTTATGTAATGCAGGAGATCCATGAAGGAATTTGTGGTAATCATTCAGGCGGCAGGTCCCTTGCCCATAAGATACTCCGTACTGGGTATTTTTGGCCAACTCTTAGCCAGGATGCGACCGATTTCGTGCTCAAATGCGATAAATGTCAACGTTTCGCCAACATCCCCCATGCTCCTCCTACAGAGTTAATCACACTCTGCAGCCCTTATCCGTTTGCCAAATGGGGGATTGACTTGGTTGGTCCACTTCCCACCGGTCGAGGCCAGACCAAGTTCGCGATTGTCGCCATTGATTACTTCACCAAGTGGGTCGAGGCCGAACCCCTTGCCACAATCACCGAACGGAACACCACTAGGTTTATCTGGCAATCGATCGTTTGCCGATTTGGCATCCCTCAAGCCATCATCTCCGACAACAGCAAACAATTCGATAACACGACGTACAGAAAATTTTGTGCAGATCTCCAGATTCAACCATGTTTCTCTTCCCCAGGTCATCCCCAAGCAAATGGCAAAGTTGAGGTCACCAACCGTTCCCTTCTGAAAATCATCAAAACTAAACTCGAAGCTGCTAAAGGCCTTTGGGCTGAGGAACTACCAAATGTACTCTGGGCTTACCAAACCACTGCTCGCACTCCCATTGGAGAAACCCCTTTTCGCTTAACATATGGCGTTGAGGCGGTTATTCAGGTAGAAGTCGGTCTGCCCACCCCCAGGGTTTTACATCCAGATCTCGCCTCAACCAAAGAGCTCCATCGAGCAGACCTGGATTCATCGAAGAGCTCAGAGAGACTGCTGCTGTCAGATTGGCTTCGTACCAGCAGAAAATGAGAACACACTACAACCGCAGAGTTCGACCACGAGAGTTCTCTGTAGGGGACCTTGTCTTGAGAGAAGCGACTCTTGCCACAAAGAATCCAACTGAGGGCAAACTGGCAGCCAAATGGGAGGGACTTTACGTTGTGAAAGCCCGACCACGCCCAGGCACTTACCGACGTCAAGACATGGAAGGCCGAGACCTCCTCCACCCTTGGAATGCGGAACATTTGAAGCGTTACTATCAATGAGCTCACACTTTTGTACTGTCAACATTGTTGTATTTTTCTCTTTAATACATAATGCAAATTCCGACCGAAGTTCTCAGCTTTTATAATTCAACTATCTATATGTCGCTCCCATGACACTTTCACTTGCAGCACTTCAAAGCCTCAGCCAGACTAAGCACTCCAAAACCTCGGCCAGACCGAGCACTCAAAGCCTCGGCCAGACCGAACACTTCAAAGCCTCAGCCAGACTGAGCACTTTAAAGCCTCAGCCAGACTGAGCACTTCAAAGCCTCGACCAGACCAAGCACTCAAAGCCTCGGCCAGATCGAGCACTTAAAGCCTCAGCTAGACTGAGCACTTCAAAGCCTCGACCAAACCAAGCACTCAAAGCCTCAGCCAGACTGAGCACTTCAAAGCCTCAGCCAGACTGAGCACTCCAAAGCCTCGGCCAGACCGAGCACTCAAAGCCTTAGCCAGACTAAGCACTTCAAAGCCTCGACCAGACCGAGCACTCAAAGCCTCAGCCAGACTGAGCACTTCAAAGCCTCAGCCAGACCGAGCACTCAAAGCCTCAGCTAGACTGAGCACTTCAAAGCCTCAGCCAGAACTGAGCAGTCCATGCCGAGATCATCCTATCCACGAAATTTCGTAAAGCAGGACCACATTTTTAACACTTAGTCACATTTTGAAGCTTATTCACAATTCCAGGACCACGTTTTTACTTAGCTAGATTCCAAAGGTGTTTTCACGTATTTCATTTACTAATCAGATTTTTTCCCACCCCACCCAGTTTGTTTCTCCAATCTCTTCTCTACAAGTTTACAATTAATCGTTTAGTTACGATTTGCACCCTACTTTTTATCCTCATCCATGGATTCTTCATCCATACTTATTAAACTGGAAGTACTAACCCCATTCGAATATTATGTTCTACGATTTCATAATCCGATTTTTCAATCAACCACCATCATCCTTTCAATTTTCATACAAATCCAATCTCACTCTGCAGGGAGGCACTTTTAACTTAACTTTGCACGAAATTTTTATTGCACAACTTTTATGACCAGTTTTTGTGGCAAGACTTCATTCATTTTAGACAATACAGGCCAACACAATCAACTGACAACATAAACGAAATTTTATTCATTTACAATGTGTACACAAGTTCATTACAATAAAAAAAAAAACAAAACAAAACAAAACAAACACAGAGAGGGGGCTCTTCATCTCCCTTGGTTATTCCTCCTCGCTGGATACAAGCTCTTCTTCTTCAATACCCTCGTCCAGGGGGGTCTGGGCCACATCATCTTCACCAATCGTTACACTACTCAGGTCCAAGTCTGGGAACAGCTCTTCAGCTCTGCGTTTGAACATCTTCCAACCGCTGTCCCAGAACTCAGCCATTTCCTGCTTGTAGAAGTCTGACTGCTGGAAGCTCTCAATAACTTCTGCCTCTGTCCTACCTCCAGCAATCGTCCTTGATGGGCCCACCCTCCCAGATTCTTGCCCAGCCAGATTCCTGGCGACTGCGGCATCTACCGCCATCTGAAATTCGAGAGACCCTTTGTATTGCTCCACTGCTGCGACACACAGATCAGGGTAGGCCGCCCTCTCAAAAGCTGCCTTCGCCCTCTCTTCGTCCAGCTCTCTCTGCAGGGCCTCCCTTTCAGCAGCCGCCGTCGCCCTTTCCTCTTCCACTCCCTTCCTCAGACTCTCCATCTCCGCCATCACATTCGCCTTCTCTGTTTCCAACTCCCTCACCAGCCTCCCCTTCTCCTCCTCTGCTTTGACGCGCTCATCCTCCAACTCCTTCAACAGATCTCCAATTCTGGCATCTGCCTCATCTTTTTGCCTGACCAGCTCTTCATTGCTGCTCATGGCCTCTTCATGCCGCTCGATCGCAACGGCGCAGGCTCTTTCAGACTCCTCCAACTTTTTCTGTTCGCCAGCCAGTTGGAACTCGAGCGACACGACCTTACGGCGTGTGTCCTCCAGCTCCAACTTGACTGCTTGCAGCTCAGCATGGGCAGTCTTCCAGTCGGCACTCTCCTTCTTCAACTTGGCCAACTGGGCCTTGGCCTCTTCAGCCTTTAGCTTGGCAGTCCCTACTTTCCTTAGAAGGGCCCCCGCCAAGGTGGTTACCTCCATTTGGATGGAGTATAACCCCCTCAGCAGGTCAGCCTCATTGAATCCCGATGCCGAGTGCAGGCCTGTCTCCTCCACAATCTTCACCAAGCGGTCTGCCCCCGCCCTGGCTGGGCCTTCTTCTCCCTCCAACCTTCCAGCTACCACGCGCGCGTGATAGATTGCCATGGCCAGACGGACCCCTCCTTCCTGGGGGGCAGGGCCCTTTTGGGTCTGCTCCCTCCCGCTCGGCGCAACCTCGATCAACCCAACTCCTACTTGCACTGTTGGGGCAGTCTCCACAACCTCCAGTGTTGGGGTGACCTCCACCACCTCTGGGGTATCCTTAGCCACAGGGACCTCCACCTCAGCCCTCTTGGCCCCAGGCTCATCTGCAGCTCCCTCTGTGGCACTCCTCTTCTTTTTCTTCTTCTTCAGAGCCTCCCCCTCCTTTCTGGCCTGTTCTTTTACAGGATCTACTGGGGGCGGTCGTGGCTCAAAACTGCTTAAGTCCTTCCCCCCAGCGGCCTTGGGCGCGGTCAGATCCTCTCCCGCGTGATCGGTTGAGGCGATCGGTCTCCTCGCGTTTCCTTCAACTTCGTGGCCTTGGCAAGTATGGCCTGATCCTCTACCTCTTACACTTCTCTTCTCGCCTCCAATTTTGCTCAGTCGAGGTCCCCACCCCTCGACTGCGGTGCCAACCCTACCTCAAACAATGCGGACGGCTGAACAAGCTCGTCCCATTTGGCCTTCTCTCTCTCCCTCCACTCCTTCACCTTCTTTACCTTCTCTTCCACCGCTGCCCCCAGTCTTGACTCCATCGACCTAATGGACACCTTCCAAATGGTACGCACTCCCAATCTCCCATTGGCAGACACGTAAAACCACCGTGGCCGCCACCCCTTGATCGATGTCGGCAGCCCCGCCACCAATCCCCTCCCTATCACTGCCTGAAGGGTGACCCACGTCTCTTGCTGCCCCGAAGCCTTATAACAGGAAAAGAACTCGTCTACCGCCATGGCTTCCCCTCCATTCGCCTTGGGCCACGCACTAGCACAGGCCAACAGAATCTTCCATGCATTGGGCATCAATTGCCCCGGCGTTACCTCCAGACGGTTCAGTACGTCAACCACCACTTTTAGCGCCTCCTTGTAAAGGGAAAACTCCCCTAGCCTGGCATCAGACGGCCTTTCCCTTGATGTTGGCAGCAATAACTCCACCTCAGCCGGAATCTGGTATTTTTCCCTGATAGCCTCCAAATCCACCGCAGTAATTGTGGATTTGTCAGCCTTAGTGTGCCACTGATCTGGCTCTGCCTGGCTTATTGGCCTTGGAGCCAATATCAGGGCCAACGCTCGCGCTTGTCCCACCGGTTCTCCCACCCCCACCATTCGTGTCTCCGTCCTATATCGCGCTGCTAGCTCCTCTGCATCATCGTCTCCCAGAGGGTCCACCCTCACATTCACCACTTCTTCTTGTGCCATTTCTAGGGTTTGCTTACGAATCACTTCTGACGCAGGAGCAAGGAAGTTGAGAAAATGTTACACAGGTGTGTTGTGCGCAATGAAGGAATTAACACTTGGGTAGTTTGAGTTTTTGTAAAAAGGTAGGTGAAACGAATTATACCAAAAACCCACGGTTTACCCGTATTCCATGGATCCACATTAATTTTTGCCCGTTTAAAAACCTTTCAAATCAACCGTCAAAACCGCCTTTTCAAAACCCCCCTCGTGACCTATCGTTTCATTTCTGCTCCAACGCTTCACTTCCCCCACGATATTGCCACGTGTATGGCCACGATGCACTGTCCCCTCCCCTTACCCTGTCCTTTCCATTTCACATCATCACATGGCATGCCCCCCCCTTTTTTTTTCTTTGAGCCCCGCGCCGTCCTGGTCGGCACGCCTCACGGTCGACCCCTCCCGCTCGGCCACCCTCACGATCGACCCCTCCCGCTCGGCCACCATTACGGTCGACACGCCTAACGGCCGACCCCTCCCGCTCGGCCACCCTCACGGTCAGCTCCCCTCGCTCGGCCACCATTGCGGTCGGCACGCCTAACGGTCAACCCCTCCCGCTCGGCCACCCTTACCCTCACGGCCAGCTTCCCCCCGCTTGGCCGCCCTTGCGGTCGGCACACCTCGCGGTCGGCACGCCTAACGGTCGGCCTCTCCACTCGGTTTGCACTTCTCTTCCTTATTACTATTCCCTTCGTTGGACTAAAGCTGCACTCGGAAATGGGGGACTACTGACATGGATAGGCCCATAAGGCTTACAACCCACAGCAAACAACCCCAAACCCATCGCTTGGGACCCATAGCATAACCCGGTTGGCAAAGCCCAAGATAGCTGGAGGCCATCTGGGCATGGAGGGCCAATGACATTCGGGCACATGGCAGGTGAAACACAGGCCACATCAGCAGACAAAGATCTGCAGAGTTATTGCCACAACACATCACCATTAATACAGCCCATCACAGTATTTATTACGACAACACCTCCCCGTCGGAACAGAGCCCCCTCACCCTGAACAAGGTAAGCTACGGCACAAGCTTTCGGCAGAAGGGGGCATGTCGCAAAGGACAGTGAAATGATTACCAAAGGATATAAGCAAGAATCAAAGACAAGAGGAAGGTTAAGCTTTTCTATCTCTCTCTCTCTCTCTCTCTCTCTCTCTCTCTCTCTCTCTCTATTTTTCCTTCTTCCTCTACTGATTTGCTCGCCGGAGGGTTCACTGGGGGACTACCCCGTTCCCCTTTGGACTTGCTTGCAGGTTATCTGGTGGAATCATCCGCCTGAATCCGAACTTGAAAAGCTTGGACCAGCCCGACCCATCCACCCAGGACGAACTGCATCATCAGTAGTAATATACTGTTTGACAGATAGTAGTAATATACTGTCTATTTTTTTGACAACTAGTAGTAATATACTGGTGTCATTAACAATTCAGAATATTTATTTGTGAAGTTTGTCAGAAATTAATTTTGGTTTTCTTAAATAATTTCTGAATATTCATTAATTAAAAATAAATTCATTTTTTTTTAATTATTGAAGTGTTACATAAAATTTAATTTTCTGTGTGGAATTAATTTGGTTAAATAAAATTTTATTTTATTTCCAAATTAATTGAAAAATAAAAGTTACATTTTTGTTTCTTTTACAGAATTTAATTCTGTGAATTTGGATTAATTTTCTATGTAGTATAAATTCTAATTATAATTTTGTTTTATAATTTAGAATTCATGGCTACTGAAACAAATGCTCAAACAAGTACTAGAATGATGGCTGCAATTACGCCAACCCCCTCTCCTGTTGTGACAGTACCGGTAAATCACGGTAAGAAGCTAGAGAAGTTCTCAGGAACTGATTTTAAAATGTGGCAACAGAAAATGTTGTTCTATCTTACAACTCTGAACCTGGCTCGTTTTCTCCGTGAGAATGTTCCTACTCTGAATGAGGATGAAACTAACCGGCAAGTGGTTGTTGCGGTCGATACTTGGAAACATGCTCATTTTCTTTGCCGAAACTACATCTTGAACGAATTTGACAACACCTTATACAACGTCTGCAGTCCTATCAAGACAACAAATGAACTTTGGGAGTCTTTAGAGAAAAAGTACAAAACAAAAGATGTTGGCTCAAAGAAATTTATGATTGACAAATTCCTGGACTTTGTGATGGTTGATTTTAAGATTGTGATCAGCCAAGTTCAAGATCTCCAACTCATTATGCATGACATTCATGCAGAATGCATGTCTATCAGTGAATCCTTCCAAGTTACAACCTTAATTGAGAAATTACCACTAGGTTGGAAGGAATTCAAAAACTACCTCAAACACAAGCGCAAAGAAATGTCTTTAGAAGAATGAATTGTGCATTTGAGGATTGAGGAGGACAATCGCAATTTTGAAAAGCGGACTGGTAAGCATCCTATGGAGTCTAAGGCAAATGCGGTGGAACATGCTCTAAAAGTAAAGAAACGGAAGTTTTCTGGAGAAAGTTCATCACAAGGCTTTAAAAGAAGGGAAATTAAAAAGTACAAGTTTAATGGCAAGTGTTACATTTGTGACAAAGAGGGACATTGGGCCAAAGATTGTCGTAGCAAAGGCAAAAGCAAAAGAAGAACAAGCAAGAAGCCTACTCAAGCCCATATGACCGAAGTGGATAATATTTCCAATTATGTAAAAGACATCAATCTTTCTACAGTTGTTTCTGAGGCAAATCTTGTCAGAAATCCTAAAGAATGGTGGGTGGACACTGATGCTACTCGCCATATTTGTGCCAACAAAAAGATATTCACATCTTATTCTACAGTGGACAACGCTGGGCAACGGTAAACAACTTTTTATGGGTAACTCCTCAACTTCCAAAGTTAAAGGACGAGGAAAGATTGTTCTGAAGATGACATCAAGAAAGGAACTCACTTTCAACAATGTGCCACATCTACTGGACATTCGCAAGAATCTTATTTCTGGATCTTTGTTGAGTAAGAATGGATTTAGGCTAGTGTTTGAAAGTAATAAATTTGTACTTACTAAGAATGGGATGTATGTAGGAAAAGGTTACATGTCTGATAGCCTTTTCAAGATGAATGTAATGACCATTGTACCCTTAGTTATTAATAAAAATATATCTTCTTCTTACTTGCTTGAGTCTTCAAATTTATAGCATGATAGACTTAGACATATTAATTATGGATCCTTGCGTAGATTAATTAATATGGAATGTTTACCTAAATTTGATATTAATTCAAATCATAAATGTGAAATTTGCGTTGAGGCAAAATTATTCAAAACTCATTTTCATTCAATTGAAAGAAGTACGGAACCACTTGAATTAATTCATAGTGACATTTGTGATTTTAAATCAATTCAAACTAGAGGTGAGAAAAAATATTTTTATCACTTTTATAGATGACTATACTAGATATAGTTGTGTTTATTTAATTCGAACAAAGGATGAAGTTTTGAAAACTTTCATTCAATATAAGAATAAAGTTGAAAATCAACTTGGTAAGAAAATCAAAAAACTAAGAAGTAATAAAGGTGGTGAATATGAATCACCTTTTGGTGAGTTTTGTAAAAAATATAGAATAATTCATCAAATCACCGCTCCTTACTCACCTCAGCAAAATGGAATTGCTGAAAAGAAAAATAGGACTTTAAAAGAAATGATGAATGCCATATTAATAAGTTCTAGATTACCTCCGAACTTGTGGAGGGAAACAATATTTTCTGCTAATTATATTTTAAATAAAATACCCCTGAAAGAAAATGAATCAAATACCTTATGAATTGTGGCATGAAGGAGTACCATCCTACAAATACTTAAAAGTGTAGGGGTATTTGGCTAAAGTGGTTATTCCTAGTCCTAAAAAGACTAAGATAGGTCCTAAAACCGTTGATTGCATTTTCATTGGTTATGCCAATAATAGTAGTGTATATCGGTTTTTGATTCATAAATCAGAACGTTCCGAAATGCATATAAATACTATCATTGAATCTCAGAATGCATCTTTCTTTGAACATGTATTTCCAAATAAGACTGGACAAGAGACTAGTAACAATAAAAGATCTCATGATACTATTACTAGTTAGGATCAAGGACATGATCAAGAACAAGAGCAAGAGCAAGAGTTAGATCAAAATGAGGAAGAGAAACCTAGGCGTAGTAAACGTACTAGAACCTCAAAATATTTTGGTCCCGATTTTCGAACATTTTTGTTAGAAAAGCCTTTAACTTTTAAAGGGGCTATGTCCAGTCATGAGGCTCCTTTATGGAAAGAAGCTGTCAATAGTGAAGTTGAATCCATCCTGTAAAATCACACTTGGAAATTGGTGGATTTGCCACCAGGTTGTAAACCTCTTGGGTACAAGTGGATTTTCAAAAGAAAAATGAAAACGGGTGGATCAATTGACAAATACAAGGCAAGACTTGTGGTCAAAGGTTTTAGACAAAAAGAAGGTCTTGATTACTTTGACACATACTCACCGGTTACTAGAATAACATTCATTAGAATGCTAATTGCCATTGCATCTTTATACAATTTAGAAATTCATCAAATGGATGTGAAAACCGCTTTCTTAAATGGTGAGTTAGATGAAGAAATTTACATGGAACAACCAAAAGGTTTTTCTGTTCTAGGAAAAGAAAAGAAAGTCTGTAAATTAGTTAAATCATTATATAGTTTAAAACAAGCACCAAAGCAATGGCATAAAAAAATTGACAAGGCAATGATGTCAAATGGATTTAAAATTAATGAGTGTGATAAATGTGTTTATATTAAAAACACAGACAAAGGTTATGTCATTGTATGTCTTTTTGTGGATGATATGCTCATCATAGGTAGTAATAATGACATGACTAAAACTACTAAGAAATTGTTGAATAAACATTTTGACATGAAGGACATGGGCATTGCTGATGTAATTCTTGGTATAAAAATTACCAAAACATCAAAAGGATATGCTTTGTCACAATCTCATTACATTGAGAAAATACTTGACAAATTCAGCAAAGATGTTGATCATCTTGCTAGAACACCTGTGGATGTTAATTTGTTTCTTTCTAAGAATGTGCAGGAAAGTATTTCTCAATTAGAGTATGCCCAAATTATTGGAAACTTAATGTACTTGATGAACTGCACTCGCCCAGATATAGCTTATGCAGTAAGTAAATTAAGTAGATATACGAGTAATCCGGGAGTAGAACACTAGAAAGCAATTATAAGGGTTCTAAGATATCTCTGATTTACTCGTAACATTGGGCTGAGTTATACTAGATATCCAGCAGTACTTGAAGGTTAGTGTGATGCAAATTGGATTTCGGATACTAAAAACTCAAAATCCAACAGTGGGTATATCTTTACTCTTAGTGGGGTGGCTGTATCTTGAAAATCTTCCAAACAGACTTGCATTGCTAAGTCTACTATGGAATCAGAATTCATAGCTTTAAACAAAGCTGGGGAAGAGGCAGAATGGTTTCGCCACTTCTTTGAAGATATTCCAATGTGGCCAAAACCGGTGCCTGCTATATGTATACATTGCGATAGTCAATCAACAATAGGTAGAGTACAAAGTCATATATATAACGGTAAGTCACGACACATTCGTCGTCGACATAATACCGTAAGACAACTACTCTCTAACGGAATTATATCCATTGAATATGTGAAATCTAAAGACAACATGGCGGATCCACTAACCAAAGGATTAGCAAGAGAGCTAGTTGAGAATTCATCGAGGGGAATGAGACTAAAGCCTATTAAATAAGAGTTAATACAACGGCAACCCAACCTAGTTGACTAGAAATCCCAAGATCTAGGTTCAAAAGGACAACTGAGTTGTAAATGACTTAGAAAAATCACTGGGGAGTCCAACTCCTACCCATTTCTAGGATAAAATAGTGATGCCTGCAGCGTTTTAGGTTAAGTAAAATTTTAATAATTCTTATATCTAGGTAAACCTAGTGGAGTATGACATGATAGTCTTCATAAGAATCATCTATGTGAGTGTGAACTGAGCCGGTTCTATGAGATTTGTGAAGGGCTACAAGTCTTTAAAGCACTCATGAAAGACCAGGTTGTTCAGGGCCAAAATGAACACAATAGTGAGAACTAAATTATGTCTGGTAATATACTGTGTGAGTTCTATTGTCTTGGTTTACACAAACGGCTGAACAGTTCAAGACATCATGTTCACTGGTTAGCTACTAAATCCGATAGTGTCTCACAAGGGAAGGTTCAAAGCCAAAAGCTACCTATCATTTGCAGAATATTTTCAATTTTCTGTACTCTCTGTAATTAGATCATGTTATTGCATTTTCTCTCTGTCAAATTCCATTTATGTGGGGGATTGTTGGAAAAATTGATTTTATAACGCTTATTTTGGGCCAACTTTGAACCCAAAATTGAGTGGGCCCCAAATGTCTTTTGGGGTGGGTCCGAAGAGGTGACGTGTTCTTTGCCGCATGGCAAGTCACACGATGAAGATGGTTCGTCAAAGCCATTTATGAGTGAATGGGAAGTTGACGTCGTTTTTGAGTTCATGGAATGGACAATTAAAGAAGTAAATTGGGTTGTTCCATATTGAAACTTTAAGAGAGCTTTTGTGGGTATATAAACTCTTGGTGTACTAACTTGGATTGGGCCCCAAGGGGCACTCCAAGTTTGTAGAGGGGAGGAGTTATGGACAAATAGAACCTTGATTCAAACCACTACACATACGCGCGCGCGCTGCCTCTGCCGGCCGAGCCGAGCTATGCCGGGTGTGGGTTGTGCGTCAAGTCAATTCTAATATTAATTTTTTGGACAAAATTTTAATTTGAATTTTTCCAGAAATTGTTAATGAAATTAAAATTTTGAGCCAAAATTGAAATTAATTTTCTGTCCATATGTTACCCGGTTTCCAGTCTATTTTTCAGCAAGGTTCAAACTGTTTTAACAGTGTTAAAAAAACTGCCCAACAGCTTTAAACAGTTTTAAAACTGCCAACAGATAATAAAACTGTCAGCAGATCTGTTCCTTTGAATTTTGCACTTGTTGACTTCATTTGCACCTGTTTGGATCTGTTTGGTTTTGCCTATAAATAGAAGGTTGTTCCAGGAGTTTTTTGCATCAATAAACAATCTGAAATTTTCATTTTGCTGTCCAGATTTTGTTCCTTTGCATATATAATCTTCATATTAATTTTAGAAAAAATTCAGAGAGTATAGAACACAAGGTTCTAGTTCGCATGACAAATTTGTTTGGAATGCTACTACAAATTTATGAAGATCATTGTATCCTGAGAGATAGACGCCACTTTACCGTAAGTACCGTAGCGGAGCAAATCTGTCTTAAGGACAGAGTGTCACACACTTAACTTGATCTTTTTATTTTTTATTCGGTTCGATAAAATAAATTCTGTAAGTTATTTATTTTATTTATTTGATTTTGTTTCAATTTATTTATTATACATAGAAAATTATTCCAACAATAAAAATGTTAGGTATTATGTTTAAATCCCACTCTCTTTTCTATTTAATTAAAATTTTGGTTTGGAGTAGAGAAATTGACACTTAACCTAAGAAAGAAAAGGTTTCCCAACCCTAACAAACATGTTCACTTTATTTAATGATCTATATATATATATATATTTTCTTACCAATTGGAGTTATAAAAAATAATAATAATAATAAAAATAGTCCAAGGAGCAACCGACATATTCAAAGTTGGACTCATCTGAAGATGAGAGGTTCAAAGCATACCTGTTTCTTTTTTTTTTTCCTTTAATACAAACTTGCTTTGAAAGTTAAAATTGCTCATTTACTATATTATAGTCGTTGTCAAAATAAAGTTTTTAAATTTTCATTCTTGATAGAGACATACTCTAGATGCACCCCCAAATAGTTATCAAGAATATTAGACCCAAAAAAAAAATTAAATTAAACAAACAGACTAAAGGAAAAGAAATTTAATTAAAATAAAAGTTATTGTTCAATTTATAAAAAGTTTTTGTACAGGAATAATTCAAACTTTTTTGTGATGTATAATTATTTACCTTTTATAGAAAATGAACTGAGAAAAAATATTCATTTCAAGAAAAAAAATTTATTATAGGATTTATATTTTTTTAAAGATAGGAAAAATTAACCATTTAATGGTGCTTTTAAAAAATTATTACAGATTTATGGAAGAGTTTTAAGACTTTAATTATTGAGTAATGCTGCACTTACCACCTCCAATATACCACCCCATGTGTTAGCATATCATTTGATGTTAATTATTAACGTTTTTAAAATTTACCAACTGACTTGTAATATTTTTTCTTAACATAATTGATGATGAGCCCTGATGTGAACGGCAGTGATTCATTCCCTAAAATTAAAATTTTAATTAAGCTTTAGTAAGATAGAAAATTAAAAAAAAAATTAAAATATCACATCAAACGAGTTTTACATACAAATTAAAGCTATTAAAGCTCTCTTCCAAGCCTCTCAAACATCTATCTAGTGTGAATTACTGACTTATATATGTATACCAATTTCGAAAGTCAGTATAATATGTGGGTTATTAATATAATATATTTATATTTTATATTTTGACTATTTTTTATAAAATAAAATATTATTTTATGAAATTAAATAAAATAAATCATTAGATATATGATAGAATTATGTGATATGATACGTATCATTTTTTATCTTATTATACACCCAATGATATAAACTTCAATTCTATTATCATATCATTTTGGATAAATTTATGAGTTTTTAACATTTCTTCTGAATTTATATATAAAAAAAAAATTATGGTGTGCAATTTTTTTCAATAAACAAACACTAAGATAATTCTTCTATCTAAAAAAAACTACTAAGATAGTTCACTGACCTAATAAAGAAGCAGAAGAAAATAAATATATATACAAATGACTAATTTTATTAATATATAAATCATACTCGCATAACAAATAACTAATTTTATTAATAAGTAAATCATTAAGTAAATTAACAATTTTTAATGATATGAAAAATATTTTTCAATTAACCATTTTGTTAATAAATAAATCATTAAGTCAATTAACAATTTTTAATAATATGAGAAATATTTTTCAATAAACAATTTTGATAATTTATTATTGTATGGGAGAATTTTTTTTTTTTCCCTCACTATTGTGTTTAATTAAAATTTATAACAACGTTGTAACTTCTAGCATTATATGATCAATTCATATTTTAAACCAACTTTATAGGTATATTTGTAATTTGTTAAAAAATAAAAGATTTAAGTTTTATAATTGACTAAAAATGTTTGCATAATTACGAAAAAACTTGTTTCATAATTGACCAAAAATGTTTGTGTAATTACGAAAAAATTTGTTGCATAATTAATCAACAATGTTTGCATAATTATAAAAAAAAAAACTTCACTCAATATATAAACTACGTACCATTAGTAAATTATTCAAAATGAAAGAGCAAAATAAATAAAAAAAATGACGAATCTCAAGCAGTATTAAGACTCTCACTCATATATATATATATATATATATATGTATATTCATAAAACTATATTTGCTGGTAAGCTTTCAAAATGTATGACTGATTAATGTCAAAGGCATATGCTATAATTGATGACCAAAGAAAATTAGGATAAATTACACTGATGTTCCTGAAATTTTAAAAAAATACAACAAATTTAATAATTTTAACATAATTGTATTGAACTTTTTTTAATGTAATCATCTTATTTATATTGAAATGTATAATTTTTCTTATTTATCTTTGTGTCTTGATATCATTTATATTAGTTCTAATCTATTTAACCTTATTAAAAAGGGAAATCGATATAATTATATTAAAATTATAAAATTTGCTATATTTTTTCTATATCTCATAAAGATCAATGTAATTTAAAATTATAGTTGATGATCCCAAAAAAAAAAAGTGACTATTTTAATAAGAGAAATTCCAACCTCTTCCTTTTGTTGTAAAAAATTGATTTATCATTCAACGTCATCGATTATGACTTAAAATAACTATGTTATATTATCATAGGGAAAGGCGCATAAAATGACAAAATATAATTAAAATCACTTCTTCGAGTCATAACAATTAGAGATGTACAAGATTGACAAATACACATTGCAGACCGCGGCGGAGAGAGCATGTGAAAAAGAGAAAAATGTCTCGTAATTCAAATTTTGTGACTTAAAAGTGATTTAAATGGTCAAAACGACGTCGTTTTGGCCATTTTTATATTGTTCTGTACTCAAAACGAAGTCGTTTTGGCCATTTGAGCCACTTTTGAGCCACAAAATTTGAGCTACGTAGCATTGTCGTGAAAAAAAATATATATATTATTAGAAAGTAGAATGTAAATAACATTTTAAAAATTATGAAAATAGTAATGGTTGTTTTGATTAAATCATATTAGTTATGAAAAGTTTTAAATGTAACGGTGATGTCATTATTAATGATATGCAAATATAAGTAATTTCACTATAAAGATATGAAATTTATTAAATTGTTAGTTACATTTGACATGTGAGATTCACTATTTATGCGTTTATTTATCATTAGTGGGTGATATCACATACCAATGATGACATGGTATTACCATTATATTGAATTTTTAATCAAATTTTGTATCAAAAAATAATGTTATTATATAATTTATTTTAAGGCTTATATTCATATTTTTTTTTTGTATTGTCCACGATAATTTAGTTACAAATAACATTCAGCTTGTTTGTGTCCAGTTTTTAAAAAATTTGCTTTTTTATTTTGCGTATTTTAATGTTTTAAATGAATTTTTTTAATATTTTAAGCAAATTTTTTTTAATTTTTAGACACACCTAACATAAATACACTTAAAAGGTATAATATTTGTAAAAAAAATATTAAAAAAATACATTAAATACCCAAAAAAAAAACAAATTCAATATATTTTTTGTATTTTTTTGTATTTATTAATTTTTACAAATATTTTATTATTTAGATACATCTAAGTAAGGTGCATCTAAAAAAGTTTAAAAAAAATTACTTAAAATTCAAAAAATATTCACTAAAAACAAAAAACAAATGAAAAATAAAAAAACTCAATTTTCAAAAAAATGAATGCAAAAAACTGAAACCAAACACATTAATTATTATTTTATTTTTTTTTGATATTTCTTGAAATCAATCGTAAAAACTTACACAAAATATTTTTGTAAAAATTATTGTAATTAATAAGTACCCCTCTAATTTAATTTTCTGACTCCGCCCCTAATTGCAGACCGACCCTATATATAAGTATATGATCAATTTATGGTGAGCATACCTCCGAGTTATGCAAGATATAGGTCCATATTGGTTTGTAGAAAAACAACACGAAGTATCATAATTACTGTCAATTGAATTTATACTTAAACATCACTGTCAATTGAATTTATACTTAAACATCGCAAAATTTTATAACTAAAATCAATTTAGATCAATTACTAAGACACAAAAAATGTCTCATAACTAACCACCACAAAGTTGCTTAACCAAACTCATCACAAATTTGACCACCATAAAATCTCATAATTAAATATCACATGATTCATAAGTAAAAGAAAAATGTTACATTTAATCCCGTTCTTATATTTTTTTTTCTCTCCTAGACCAGTGTGAGTAGGTCTCATGAACATTATTAACATGAATTTCATTACTTTGTGTCTAAAAATAAAAAATATATGGAATTGCTCTAAGGATTTGTTTGGAAAATAATTTTTTTTTTAATGATCGGGTGTTCAAGTCAACTTACGCGCACTTCGACTAATTTCGAGACCCATGTAAAGTGCCCTCTCCAAGTGGATCAGACAAATTTTAGGCAAAACCTGTAGACGTGACTTTTTTATTAAAATAAGAGTTGAAAAAAATTAATATATTTGGAAATAAATTTTTGAATTTTTTAAACATGCAAAAAGTAGTGCAAATGGAAAGAAAATTTTCAATTTTTAGAGTGAATGGAAATGAACGTTTAAATTTTTTTTTATAATTTTTTAACTTCTTTTGGGGACTTCTTGATTTTTTTTAACTAAAATAGCCACCTATCAGATAAGACCTGATTAAAATAACAAAACTTCATGAAACCGATTGAATTTTCTTCTGTTGAACTTGAATTTGGCAAGAGGTTTAAGTGCATGTTTGTAACCAATTTGACAAAATGTAGCACTCCCATACATGTATGTGTAAACAAATTTAATATGTTTTGAGGACTTTTGTTTTAAAAAAAATAAAAAATAAAAAAAGCCCTCAAGCATTCCAAAGTCAAAAGTCCAAAATTTGGTTCTGGGTCAGCATGACCAGGTCTAAATCTGTTACGGTTCAAAGTTCAAACTCATATTCATGAGTTTTAGCCTCCCCAGTAACCAACATCCTCAGAAAGCAAGCATTTTACATTGGCCTAACCAACAAAAGAAAAGAGAAAAAAAAAAAGAACAAAAGAAATATAAAATAAAATAAAAATCAGAATTTTGAACAATTTGGATGTTAATTGTTGTTACTGAGCCCCTTTGGGAATTTAGTATTTAACTTTTTGACTCTTTTATAAGGTGAAAAAAGTTAGCCTCCGTTTGGGAAGTGGTTTGGCTTTTTGGCTTTTTGGCTATTTTAGCCTGGTTTGGGAAGGGTTTTTTGGCTTTTTGGCTTTTTTGGCTTTTTTTGTGAGAGAGGATTGTAATGATTATGGGTTGGATTTGATGTTTTGTTTTTTGTGGCTAAAATAGCCTATTTTGTTTTTTGTGGCTATTTTAGCCAAAAAAGCCTGGGCTTTTTCTTGCCAAACAGAGGATTAATATGTTTAAAATGATTTTTTATTTGAATAGAAAATTGTGAGGGAAAAGTGACTGAGTAATGCGTATGATATTATTCTTAGTGATGTATTGTCCTGGTGGCCTTGTGAATCATATGGCAAAATTTTGTGGTGGACTTGGTTATGAAATTTTAATTTATAAATATATATATTTAAGAACGTTTATAATTAATCTTATAATTTTTGGAGAAAGTTGATTTTTTTGTATATCAATTTTAGGTCTTGTTTATTTACTTATTTTTATATTTAAAATCATAAAAATTTGACATGAAAAAACAAAAGTGCTTATGATTGTTGTGGTGGTTAGTGATAGTAGTGATAGTGACGATTGTGACGACATAATGTTTAATGTTAACGGAAGTATTTTTTTTATTTGAACAGTAAAATTCACTACACGAAGAATTTTTAATCTAATCATTGAAATTGATTTTTTTTTTAAATGGTTTCATATGAATATTATACATATTTTTAGAGACGTACGACATTAATTTCATGACTTTTAGAGAAATGATTTTTTTAATCAATTTGGGATCTTGTTTATTTGATTATTATATTTAAAATCATAGAAATTTTGATATGAAAAATCAAAAAGTGTGATCATCATAAGAAAATATTCAAAAACTTATCTGTTGGTTAATAAAGAAATTTGGGTGCACAGTGAAATTTCACGGTTTGAGAACAGCAAACATAATAAAATTTCTTTTTTTTTTTTGGATTTATTTAGAAGTTCATATTTATGGGTGTTATTTGATAGATATCAACGTGAAAATTTTAGAAATATCATTTTTTACAAAAAAAAAAAAAAAGAATGTCAAATTAAAAAATTATGATATTTTGAAGTTTGAAAAATAAAATTATTTATTAACGTTGTGTTTGGTTGAGGGATTTGATGAGAGATTTAGAAAGGAAAATGAAAATGGTAGGTAAAATATGAATAAAATATACCTATATTTTACCTAATTTTACATATTTTTTCTCTTTTATTTTCTAAATTTTTCCTCAAATTTTTTAACCAAACATAACATAAGCGTAATTTTGAAATGATGTGTTGGGGTATGCACGCATTCGTCTTTGAAAAGAAAATTTATGTATGTGTCCGGTTGACAACTTTATTACGAGGGTCTTTCATCAAAAATCTTTTTCAAAGTAATTTTATATACACAAATAATTAACTAGGCTAAAATTATAAAACATTCTTTTAAAATCAAAAATCTTTTCTTTGCACGGATCAACTATTAATTGACAAAAATTATCAATTATTGTAACTAAAATTTTAAATGCAAATTATATATATATATATTTTTTGGATAATTATAACAAAAAAAAAATCCAAAAACCATTATAGCAAAATAAATCGTGAGTTTTAAAATTTTCAATTTAAACTTTAATATTTTGATTTGATTTCAACCTAAGCTATTTGTCTATTTTCATTAAGTAAAACTGATAAAAAAAATAATATTTTAGCCATTAAACTCAATGTAGGTGTGGATAAAGAGTACTGTTATTAGCACCACATCAATTATTTTAAACTTCTCATTTTTTAGGTTTTTTTTAATTATAATAATAACCTCAAATGAAATTACTAAAAAAGATATCAAAATTTTTGAGACACCTCATCTCACAATTAAACCTCATGACAAACCACCAACCCAAACAAAGTTAGTAAAAAAATTTGAAAAATGCTATTAATCCTAAATAAATTATCAATTTTTTTTACTAAATATCTCACATGAATATAAGACTCACACACATGTAATTTGTGTAGGTCTCACATCTATATAAAATATTTAATAATTTATTTAAATTTCCTAACCTACTCAAAAACCCTATAGTACACTTCATCCATACGTGTCATTTAAAAACATTTCCTCAATCTCTTTCCAAGCAAAAGTCATGCGCCGACGTGGCACGTGTCCAACCACAGAGTTTGGGGCTGTTGTTGTACACCATGTGCAGCGCAATTGGTCGGCTCATTTCAAGTCTAATTTGATAAATTTAACCGTTTATATTTTGAAAAATATTAAGTAAAATATATTTATAAAAAATTATATTAATAGGATATCGTTAGTTTTTTTATCAAATCATATTTGTATTTAAAAAAATAATAAATATAATTTAAAATATAAAATTCAATGTAAATATAATTTGATGAAAGAGTTAACAATATTCGATAGGCATAATTTTTTACAAGTATGTTTTATTCAATATCTTCTAAAATATAAACAGTTTAAATTATCAAATTAAGTCTTGATATAGGCTCAATAAAATACACAACAATTATTACTGCACACCATGCATAGCAGCAATCCCAATCATTCAACCACAACCCCAAATAAATGCACTAAAAAATCCTTTAGGCCTCGTTTGGCAACTGTCATTTTTAGCCAAAAAGTCAAAAAATTACTAAAAAAATCAAAAAGTCAACAATCCATACCAAAAAGTCAAAGATTCTCTTTTCTCTCTATTTTTTGCACATCTTTTCGTAAAAAGCCAAAAAGTCATCCCAAACATACTAATTTTTTTTACATCACATTTTAGCTAAAAAGTCAAAAAATTACTAAAAAAGCCTGTTCCCAAACGAGGCCTCAGTAAGCTTCATCTGTATGTGGCTCCCAAACACGCGCTCTTAATTATTTTTCAAATAGACGTTTTGTTTGCTCTCTAAATTCTTATTGATGGTAATTGTGTCATTTGACAACTAAAAAGACCAAACGGTGCAAGAGAAAAAAATTTGGGACTATATGGTTAACAATTCCAACAATTAAGATTTATTGGTTCTTCTCTCAAATGTAAAAATTGAATTTTAATTTAAAGAATTTTAATAAGGCAAAAAAATGACTTAAAAGCCCCCCAAAATGAATTTTATTTATTTTTTTGATACATGCCAAACAAGTTAAATTTACAAAAAGAGTTGGGAAGTTAGTAATTTAAATTTATTCCCTTTGTTATCTTTTTGTTGTTTTTTTAGATGGGGGAACAATAGAACTAAAAGCTACCAGACTTTATAATTACAAACAAATAACAAAAGAATTGAATTCTTAATCTTTCTCTCTTCCTTTATTTATTTATTTTTTGATGATAATATTTTCTTGAAAACAAATAACCAGATTTTAGGAAATTGAGAAAAAGTCCTCAAAATAGAAACAATTTTTTAGTTTGAATGTATATAAGTCGCTTTTAGTTTGAATTGTTTTAAACAATTTTTTATTGCCTTGTTTACATTGTCTCATATAAGAAATTGAGAAAAATTGGAAAAGTTTAATAAATGTTCAATAATGATAAGTGGTACAAGTTCAACTCCGTGCATTTCAACTAGTTGAAAAAGTGGTGTAAGTCGTGCTTGAATTGTATTGATAGTTGTTTAAACCCGTTCAAGTTCAGTTTGTAATTTGAACTTCTCCTTTCAAGTCCAATTTAAAATAATAAGGGTGTGTTTGGTAACGTTTACATTTTCAGTTTATATTTACAAAAATTTATAAATTGATTTTTGTTTATTTTTTATTTATTTTTAGAAAAACATAAACTACAAACGCGTTTGGTAATAATAATAAGTGGTTGTTTGGATGTACTATATAAGTGTATTTTTTTTAATTTTTTGGTTAAAAAAGTAGAAAAAAAATATGTATGTTTGAGATAATTTTTTGACTTTTGACAAAATGATGTGTAATAAAATATTGTAATAAAAATAAAATGACAATTTTACCCTTTTGACTTTTGGCTTGACTTTTAAATTGTTGAATTCAAAGGGCAAAATTATAATTTTACCCTAGGCTTTCCCCATCAGCTTCCTCTAAATAATATGAATTTTTTGACTTTTTAATAACTTTTTAACTTTTATAGTTTATGCCAAACCAATCCTAAATTGAACTTGAACTAAATCTGAATTATTTATAAAAAAAAAAAATTAAAATTTGAGAAAGAGTCCTCAAAATGAAAACATTTTTTTTTTAATTTTAATAAAAAAATTGAATTTTTTGTTTTTAAACTTTTTCTTGCAAAAAAATAACCAGCTTTTAAGAAATTGAGAAAAAGTCCTCAAAATGGAAAAAAAAATAATAATAATAGTTTGAATTGAAATAACTAGCTTTTAGTTTGAATTGTTTTCAACAATTTTTATCGCCTTGTTCACATTTTTGTTTCATATAAGAAATTGAGAAAAATTGGAAAAGTTCAATAAATGTTCAATAATGACAAGCGGTACAAGTTCAACTTCGTGCATTTCAACTAGCTGAAAAAGTGGTGTAAGTTCCGGTTGAATTGTATTGATAATTGTCTAAACCCGTTCAAGTTCGGTTGGTAATTCGAACTTCTCTTTCAAAGTCTAATTTAAACACACTAAATTAAACTCGAGTTAGATCTGAATTATTCACAAAAGTTTTAATTTTTTTATTCAACTAGGCTAATTTATTTGTAAATGTTAGACACCTTTTATATTTATTTGGTAAAATCATTAACAACGTTAAAAAATAAATTATATGGTGAAAGAGAGATGGAGAAGGGAGCAATGAGACTTAAGGTATCAATATGTCAATACGGTAGTCTTTGTTATGTTTGAGCGAGAAAAAGTCACATCTTATATGACTTATTGAGAGGGTAATTTTTGGTAAAAATTGGGCCGAGCTATGTGATGGGCTTCGTGGCCCAAAGCACCAAGGTCTTGGTGAAAAGGCCGCAAGGGTATTCCGGCCCAGGAGAGATAAAAGGCACTCCGGCCCAAGCTGTTAGAGTTACTCCGGTCAAGAACGACAGATTTATTCCGGTTCTGAGGAGATGTTGACTCACTCCGGCCCAAGGAGGTGAGATTACTCCGGCTCAAGAAGAGATAGTTGCCTCAGCCCAAGGAAGAGTAAAACTACTCCGGTCTGGAGGCAACTCGGAGTTAGGCCGGTCTCAGAGTTAGTCCGGTCGCTGTATGTTCTGTGAAGGCCGGTTTCGGAATTAGTCCGGTCGTGACTTACAATAGGTTAGGTCGGTCAGAACTCATTTCTTGGAAGTTTGATCTAAGCACACCAAGGTTGAACAGGGGCAGCCGAAGTAAGGAGTTAGAGGAGAAGACCGAGCTAAGGATAGTTCGGCCTTCTGTGGCTCGGTGTAGCCAATTTTACTTCGGTCAAATGGAAGTTCGGCCATAAAGAAAACCATCCCACTTGGTTTAAGCAGTGGGGAAGAGTGTAAAAGGATAAGCATTATCCTTAGGAGAATGAATCCTAGGAGGACTCTGCATGGAGAAATACAAGTCCCACTAGGATTGTGCCACGGAATACATGGAGTGGAGGAGGTAACATAATACAGCATACAATTCTGCTTACTGAATTCATTGAGTTTTGTCTATTTGTCAAGTTTTCTGACTTAGGCATCGGAGAGGTTTCCGGCACACACCCGCCGGCTAGCTCACGTTTGTGTTTTCAGGTGACAAAGCGACGTCGTACGGAGGAGCGTGGACTTGGTCAACAGGATTATACGAGGAGAATTATTTCCTCCCCGTACAATTGGCGCCGTCTGTGGGAAGAACAGACAAGAACAAAAACCTCTTGACTAAGCTTCTCCTTTTCTCATTCAATGGCACACATTGAAGACTTGCCGCAGTCTACCGTCGATGGACTAACTCCAGAAGGGGGCGCAAGACGTGAAGGATTACCTTCTGTCCCTTCCATGGCGGATTTAGAGCCCCAACAACATAATTCCAGGAGGAGTGGCAGGGGAAGGCAGAATAGCAGCCCTCGACATTCTCAGAGTCCTGACAGGCAAAGGAGGAGGATTGATCCTCAAGCCCTGGAAGACCGCGTAAAGGAACAGGATGAACTAATTCGAAGGATGGCGGCGGACATGATTCAGCCCAAAAGAGGAAAAAAAATAGGATTTCTCGGACTGAACTCGTCTGCACGTGCGGCACTGATCCCTGCACTTGCGGCACTCCTCTCCCGCACTAGCCTCCGCACCTGCATATATTGCAGTGTGTTGCTCCTAAACTCCCTTGAATTCTGCACGTGCGGCCTCACCTCCCGCACGTACGGCCCCTGGTTTCCAGCCCAGAATTTTCCTCCGCTCAATTTTAGGCACCTTGGGCCGAACCTCGCACCCTCTGGGACAAGTGGGAATTAACACCAAAGAGACAAGAACAAGAATTTTGGGAAAAACTTCCGAGCACAACAAACCCAGATGATTAACAAGGTTTCAAGCGAGACCCGATAGGAATGGCAACAGGGCGGGCCGGGGCCGGGGATCATACTCCCCGTCCCCGATCCCCGATGGTAACAATGTCCCCGTCGGGGGACCTATCACCATCCCCGCCCCCGTCCCCTAACGGGGATCGGGTATCCCCGACCCCGAAATTCCTCGCTCAAAAAAAAATAAAATAATAACAACAACAAACAAACAAACCGAGATCGTCGGATCGACATCAACATCATCAGCAACAACTACAACTACAATTTGTTTCATCTGATCATCCTCAACATCAACAACTAATAGTGAGATAAAGAGAGATAAAGAGAGACATCAACAAATAGAGATAAAAATAGTAGTGCAACTCAGATCTCATCTAAGATCTACAAAACTCAGATCTCGGATCGATTTGCTCCGTCTTCACCTTCTCCAAGAGTGCTCGAAACTGAGAGAAAAAGAGGCATCAATGGAGAAGTTGCAGACAATGGTAGCGGGATCGCCTTTGGAGACGATGGTGGTGGCGGGATCGCCTTTGGAGATGACGGCGATAAAGGAAAAAGTAAATTAGTGAGTGAAGAGGAGAGAGAGAGAGAGATGCTGAGAGAGGAGATTGGTGGTAGCGAGTGAAGAAGATCGGCAATGGAAGGTGAAGAAGATTGACAGTAGAGGGTAGAAAGGGAGAGGGGGAGTAGAGGGAAGGAAGGGAGGGGGGAGAGAGAGAGAGAGAATGAGTGAGGGAGAGAAATGAATCACCACTGACCAGTGAGGCCGAAATGAAAATGAGATTCAACCCTAAACTAAACATATATATATACGGGGATGCTCGGGTATTACTCGGGGCCAGGTTGGGCCGGGGCCGAGAAACCTATCCCCGTCCCCGTCCCTGGCCCCGAAACTATTGGGGATTTAATTTTCAATACC
This sequence comes from Camellia sinensis, assembly GCF_004153795.1. Classification (NCBI taxonomy): domain Eukaryota; kingdom Viridiplantae; phylum Streptophyta; class Magnoliopsida; order Ericales; family Theaceae; genus Camellia; species Camellia sinensis. The sequence continues at coordinate 111,651 of NW_021028191.1, forward strand.
ATCCCCGGCCCTATGGGGATAATTTTCGGAGAAAACCCGTTCTAATCGAGGTCGGGGGGTCGGGTCCCCGTCGGGTCGGGGTCAAATTGCCATCCCTAAGACCCGACACACTAACATGACAAATCCGAGGTTAAATAAAAGAAAAAAGACGGATGGCATACTAGGTCGTCACACTCTCTCTTTTTCTGTCGCTCTCAGTCTCTCTCCCTCTTTGTTGATCTCGATCTCTTTTTTTTTTCTTCTCTCTCTCTCTCTCTCTCCCTTCCTTTATTTCCCCATTTCTTACATGTAGCTCTAGGGTTTTACAGAGAAAAAATTTTGATGCAAAAAACAAAATCAATGAACAAGCTAATTTATTTCAATTTAGCGAATAAAAATCATTCAGAAGTATTGATTCATAAGTGCATTCATAAATCTATGATATCTCAATATATTTATGGTCATACATATTGGTAGGACTGGGCATAGGGTCATCCGAACCGCCCAAACCGCCCTACCCGATCCGAACCGCGCATGTATGGGCGGTTTCGCAAACACATTAGGGTAGGGTGCGGTTTCGATTTTATGTAAATTTCGGGTTGCGGACAGGTTGCGGGTTTGACCCGCACCCGCCCAACCCGCTCGCATAAAACTCTTTTTTTTTTTTTTTTTTTAAATCTGATCTGAACCGTTCAAAATTACCTCTTTTTTGCCCCTTTAAATCTGATCGACAAAACAAAGAAAACCCTAACCTAATCAAACCCACTCACACTCACTCATCACTCATCATCAGAACTGTATCTATCTATCTCCTCTCTTCCTCTCGGTCTCTCTCTCACTCTCACTCGCGATTTTCATCTGTGCATTCACTCAGCGATCGAATCTCTCTCTCATAAGATCGACCGATCGATTGACCTCATCGCACACAGGTAAAGCCCCTCTCTCTGATCTCTGTCTATGTTTCTCTCTCCCCGATCTTCGGTTTTTTTTCGAACATATGAGATCTGTCTCTCTTCATACCACCTAGAAGACAAGGACGGCAAAGCAATCCCTAGGCCATGGAACACGGCCAACCTCAAGTTATTTTACTTTTAGTTTTTCTCTTTCAAGCATGTGTAATTTTTTCTTTTCTCAATAAAACAAGCGATTCTTTTCAGCATGAGTTGTTCTCTGTACAAGTTAGCTTTAGTAAAGTCTAGGTACATTGTAAACACATTATTCTAAGTTAGCTAGAAAAACTAACTTAGAGGTTGGCTGGAATAAACCAACACCCCTCCTAAGCCCAGGATAAGGATCCAGGCTGCAGGACGTTTGGTCGGAATAACCAAACATTATTCTAAGTTAGCTGGAAAAACTAACTTTGAGGTTGGCTGGAATAAACCAACACCCCTTCTAAGCCCAGGATGAGGATCCAGGCTGCAGGACATTTGGTCGGAATAACCAAATACTATAAGTTAGCTGGAAAAACTAACTTCAATAGTTGGCTGGAATGAACCAACTCTTGTTACTCTTCAGCCGAAGTAAGGGTATGGCTGAAGAGTGGTTGGCTGGAATAAACCAACACTTGTTACTCTTCAGCCGAAGTAAGTGTATGCTGAAGAGTGGTTGGCTGGACTAAACCAACTCTTGTTACTCTTCAGCCGAAGTAAGTGTATGGCTGAAGAATGGTTGGCTGGACTAAACCAACTCTTGATACTCTTCAGCCGAAGTAAGTGTATGGCTGAAGAGTGGTTGGCTGGAATAAACCAACTCTTGTTACTCTTCAGCCGAAGTAAGTATATGACTGAAGAATGGTTGGCTGGACTAAACCAACTCTTGATACTCTTCAGCCGAAGTAAGTATATGGCTGAAGAGTGGTTGGCTGGAATAAACCAACTCTTGATACTCTTCAGCCGAAGTAAGTGTATGGCTGAAGAGTGGTTGGCTGGAATAAACCAAACAGTTTGTACTCCTCAGCCGAAGTAAGCATATCGGCTAAGGAGTGGTTGGCTAGTAAGCATATTTTATCCAGCCTAAACCGTAATAACAGTTGAAGTAATTAGAAGACATCACAAGTACAAGCATACACATCAAGACCGGAGTAAGAGTTGCGCAAAATTTCCATTCATTAAAAAGTAAGTACAAGAGGGGCATAGCCCGGTTACAAAGACGAAATAACAAAAGAAAAAGTACAGAGTCAAGAAAAAAGATCTTCAATCTCGGCGTCAAAGGCAGCATCTGTGTCAACCTGAAGACCGGTTTCTGGCGCAGGGACGTTTTCAGAAGGAAGACTGGTTTCGGCCGGAGCCACGGTTTCACTTGGTTGATCAATAGTTAGATCTTCCACCATGGGCTCCGACCGAACTACCTGACCTACATTCACAACCGAAGTATCCTCAGGGGCAGTGTCTTCATCAGAATCTTCATCGTCTGAGCCCTCAAGGAACTGCTGTTGCATGGCCTTGGCATACTCCATCAGGGAGTTCGGTATAAAGTAGGCTGGAGGGTTGAAAACCTCGGTCTGAGGATCATGACCGAGCTTCTCAACGGCCCCCCTCCAGCCGCACTTAAAGAACAGCTCCTTGGCAGCATCGCATTGTTTGGCGTAAGCATTCTCTGCCCTCTTGAAGCCTTGTTCGTCAGCCTCCTTCACCTTCTCCTTTATTTCGGCATCTTTCTTTCTTTCGAGCTTCACCAGCTCACGCAAGTATTTGTCCTTCAGAGCAATGGCAGTCTTTTGTTTTTCAGCTTCGGCCGAACTAACCATTCCGGTCAGTCGGCCGACCTCGCCTCGGAGTTCGGCCATTTCCTTTCTGGCCTCTTCCAGTTCGGCCGACTTCGCCTCTACTTCTACCACTGCTTGCCTAGTCACTTTCCTGTGGGTGATTTGGTTTTTCTGAATGGCCTGACAAAGCAACAACTTCCCTTTAAGCCGAAGAAAAAGTTGAAAAGAAAAAGAAAAACAAACAGAAAAGCGACCGAAGTTACTAACCAGAATCATGGATTTAGTAGCAGACCGGATGGACTTCAGCTCGGTGGTCAACTGTTTTTGGTGATGCTCCATATCTTTGGGCAGACACACGCTCTTGGCCAGATTGATGGCCAACAGGTGGTCTTTCTCAGCAACAACCGAGTCTGTGTCTAGAATTTCTCGGTCGTTGAAAGTTAGTTTCGGTGCCCAGCAGCCGATGGTTCGGTCGGAAGACACCGGTTGGGGGCTTGGTGGTAAGCTCGGCTGAATAGCAGGTTCTTCATCAACCAAAACCTGTTCGGTTTCGGAAGTTCGGGCACGTTTGGTTCGGCGGGAGGAGGATGGCTGTTGAGAAGGGAGGGCCACAACAGCAGGCTGCGATTGACTAGGTGGGGTTACTTCGGGCCTAGTTGTTTCGGTGAGAAGGGCCCTAACTCTGCTCCTCTTCGCCATCTCTTCTTCAGCGGTTAGTGGGACAAGTCTTATTTCGGGCAAAGTTGGGTCCGGCGCCACACACCAGGTGGCTTCGACTCCGCCGCCATTATTGGAGGATTAGGGTTTCACTACATCATCATCATTGACGAACTCTGACAACGACACCACAGAGAAGTCCCACCTCCGTTGTCAATCTAAGCAAGGGACTGTATTTCTCTTTACTTCACTTCTTATCATCATCATTATCATCCAGATCCACCACTATCACTGACCTCTGAACAGATCCTGAACAGTGGTTCGTGAAGCCCTCCGTTGCCACCTATCTAAACAGATCATGAACCTATCTCTCTCTCTCTCTCTCTCTCTTCATTTTCTTATCATATATTGTATGCAATATGTGTTCTTGATAACCCATCTTCAACAGCACACTAGAATTTCAAAGTTTTCTACAATCTTTAGAAAGTTTACTCTTTATTAAGATGGGTCTTGGTGTTGGGATTGAGATGGAGGAAGTAGAAATGGTATTAGGAAATTAGTCCCATGAGATTATTTTTTTTATATTTTTTATTTTCATGTTGGGCATTTTTTTTTTATAAACATTAATGTTTAATGTTCTTGTATTTTTTATTAAGCAAAAATCATAATTTTATTTTTAAAAATATTTTATATTTATTTTATATGGTAATAATTTAACAATCTCCACATTAACAATTACCATCAAAACAAACATAATTTTACTTAATCTCCTCACTATTAGTCTTATCACTATCAATTCCTTTCATTCTACTTCTGAAAACAAAAAGGGCCTAAGGGACAACTATATGAATTCACCAATGATTGAGACCCCAAATTTTGGAGACCCTTAACGTCTAGGGGCAGCTTTCTGAGTTCGGTCTAAAAGACTACGAGAGCTGGTTTAGCCCCAAGGCAATGTGAATAGAGTTACTTCGGTTAAGCCTCTGGGGGCGGCTTTCTGAGTTCGGTTTAGGAACCAAGAGAGCCGACTTGGCCCCAAAAGCTTAGTGCGGTTGACCACCGAGGTTCCTAGTTTGCTATATTCAAAACTTGGTGATCTTATTTCGGCTAAAGCGGGTTAGGCCCTGGTAACCCCTTTGATCTTATTTCGGCTAAAGTTCTAGTTCGGTCGTTAACTACAGAGACCTACCTATTTTGGGGCAAACAGGATCCTAGTTCGGTTGCTATGTGATTTTGGATCTAAGAGTGGTTTTCTACATAATAGTTCATACACACATGAGTTCTACTGGTTTTTTCGTAAAAATACAGAAGCATAGCAAAAATGGAAGAAATGTTTCGCAAAAGCATAGAAAGCAACATAAGCGAAAACAGAAGAAGGGAATGGATTTACTTACCAGATTGAAGAAGGAACTACAGATGGAGCGGTCACAGCAAACGAAGAAATACGAGCTTGATAATAGTTGAAAAAGCAAAGGCTCAGAGAGAGAAGATGAACAGCAATAGAGTGAGTAAGTCGAAAAATGAAAGGGACTGTCCTGTGTAAAAGCAGAAAGGGCGGGAACTGTTTCAAATTCATGAAGCACGAAGATGGCGTGACAGCCGTCCTTAGCCAATCAGAGCCTGCCACGTGTCACTGGAATGGGAAGCGTTACAGACGCTATGATTGGAGAGACGTTTTTTACCGGACAAAACGGAGACCGAAGTAAAATTTAGCTCGGCTTAAAAGTTCGAGAGTTTTTAGCACGGCTGGAGAGGCTAGAGTATTTTTAGTTCGGCTGGAAATGCTTAAAATAGGCGCCAGCTCGGTTGGTGGACTGGTAATCCCAATCATGCAATGCAGATGGAATTAAGGGGTAATTGAGAGGGTAATTTTTGGTAAAAATTGGGCCGAGCTATGTGATGGGCTTCGTGGCCCAAAGCACCAAGGCCTTGGTGAAAAGGCCGCAAGGGTATTCCGGCCCAGGAGAGATAAAAGGCACTCCGGCCCAAGCTGTTAGAGTTACTCCGGTCAAGAACGATAGATTTATTCCGGTTCTGAGGGGATGTTGACTCACTCCGGCCCAAGGAGGTGAGATTACTCCGGCTCAAGAAGAGATAGTTACTTCAGCCCAAGGAAGAGTAAAACTACTCCGGTCTGGAGGCAACTCACAGTTAGGCCGGTCTCAGTTAGTCCGGTCGCAGTATGTTCTGGGAAGGCCGGTTTCGGAATTAAACCGGTCGTGACATACAATGGTTAGGTCAGTCAGAACTTGTTACTTGGAAGTTTGATCTAAGCACACCAAGGTTGAACAGGGGCAGCCGAAGTAAGGAGTTAGAGGAGAAGACCGAGCTAAGGATAGTTCGGCCTTCTGTGGCTCGGTATAGCCAATTTTACTTCGGTCAAATGGAAGTTCGGCCATAAAGAAAACCATCCCACTTGGTTTAAGCAGTGGGGGAGGGTGTAAAAGGATAAGCATTATCCTTAGGAGAATGAATCCTAGGAGGACTCTGCATGGAGAAGTACAAGTCCTACTAGGATTGTGCCACGGGAAACTTATAAAAGCTCACAAGCATCACCTTGGAGGAGGTAATTGAACACAACCTTTCTGAGAACATAGAGCTTTGTCTATTTGTCACGTTTTCTGACTTAGGCATCGGAGAGGTTTCCGGCACACACCCGCCGGCTAGCTCACGTTTGTGTTTTCAGGTGACAAAGCGACGTCGTACGGAGGAGCGTGGACTTGGTCAACAGGATTATACGAGGAGAATTATTTCCTCCCCGTACACTTACATATATGTCACGGAGGAAAAGACGTCGGCCAGAAGGGCAGCGTACCGAAGAAATCGAACCAGAGCGAGTATTATAACGAGGACAACCTCCAGGTATGGAAAGATAGATGCCTACGGAGGGATGACAAAATGAAGGGAATGGCGGACAAATTGGCAGACTTGTAAACGATCGTCAATTTCATGATGCAGAACAACGTCATGCAGTCACCGTTCCCTTTACAAGATACGCCGATTCCAGCGGCTAAGAAAGATGCCCAGAAAGGGGGATAGAACACAATTCCTGCAGTCCCTCAGCACGACAAGGCAAAGGGGTATTCTCACCGGCCTTCACGGGAGGTCGGGCATGGAGAATCAAAGAGGACTAGAGAATGATGCTTGGGAGTTGGAATTTACACGCTAAGGTTGGTTTAACACTTGTTGAAATTTTAAGGAAAATTTACAAGTTGAAGTTAAACCGAAGACATGTTTAACACTCGTTGAAATTTTAAAAATTTACAAGTTGAAGTTAAACCGATGATGTGTTTAACACTTGTTGAAATTTAAATTTACAAGTTGAAGTTAAACCGATGATGTATTTAACACTTTTTGAAATTTAAATTTACAAGTTGAAGTTAAACTGATATCATGTTTAACACTTGTTGAAATTTAAATTTACAAGTTGAAATTAAACCGAGGATATATTCAACACTTGTTGAAATTTTAAGAAAAATTTACAAGTTGAAGTTAAACCGAGATCGTGTTTAATACTTGTTAAAATTTTAAGAAAAATTTACAAGCTGAAGTTAAATCAGGGTCATGATTAAAGAAAGAAATGATATAGGTTTCATCATCTCAGGATGATGAGGTAATAGAACCTAGGAGACAGTTGTGGGGACATAATTTTTGAATGACAACACGTGGCCGAGGTGTCACCGAAGTGCCAGCCGAGGTGCCATGTGTCTTGGTCATGACATCGAGATCATCTCGATTAGGCTTATCTGGGAGAATACCAAAATTCGGGGTAAACGGATAAGGGACAAGAGTCTTAGATTGGGAGAAAACTTCAGTTTGGGTAAGGATAAAACTCTTAGAGAGTTTATCTCAATCTTACTGGGAATCCAAGACTAGTAGTAATCCAGAATCCATTGGAGGTAGGCTTCTATTGAGATTAGGTAAGTATTGGCTATAAAAGAGAGGCATCCTCATGGGTCTAAGGTATGCTTTTTATGCTCTGAATAGTGAGTTAAGCACTTTTGTTATCTTTGAGAGATAACTGACTTGATTGTCGGAGTGCCGCCGGGTGAACAAACCACCGCCGGAATCTCTTCTTTTTATAACAGATTGTTCAGGCTTAATTTATTCTGCCAGTATTCTCCAACTGAGTGCTTGATTGACAGTGTGGTCAGAAATTGACACACACATTTATATATATAATTCTGCTTATCGTCTTTACTCAAGCCTCGCTAAAATTTTGTTCAAACTTCTAAATTTCTTCACAAACTTGCATTGAATTCAAAAAAAATTTGTCCAAGTTATAAAATTTTGGATTGAGTTTTGATCATCAGGGCTGAACTTGTTCAAGTTGTACCCCAACCAATGAAACCAAAGCGTTTAGTATATTATAAAAATATGTGAGTGACATTATTCTTGAATATTTCAGTCACCAATCACCTCTCACTACCACATCTTATCATAAACCAATCTTTAACGATTAATAATCACCTCTTATTATCATTTTCGAATATTAACAATTAAGCCTCCGTTTGGGAAGTAGGGTGATTTTTTGACTTTTTGACTTTTTTGGCTATTTGAGCCTGAGCTCAAAAGCTTAGTTTGGGAAGGGCTTTTTGACTTTTTGGCTTTTTTGACTTTTTTTGTGAGAGAAGAGTGTAATGATTATGAATTGGATGTGATGTTTTGTCTGTTGTGACTTAAATAGCCTATTCTGTTTTTGTGACTTAAAGAGCCAAAAGAACCCAAATGAACTCAACGACACCTTCACCTATTATTTTTTACTGGCAACAACCAACTCGACCAGTACCTTTTATTAGGGACCATATATAACAACCAACTACTATCTTTTACCCAAAATTACCTTTAAAAATCAATCACATTCAACTATTGACAACTACTTCTGACCAAATTGCACCATTTCTCTTGAGCCCTGTTTGATTCTAAGATATAAAGAGTGAGATTGGATATTATATCATGTGGGGTTCACATATTTCATGTTTGCAATTTTTTTTCAAAGAGGATATAATATCCCATGGAATTATATATCCCTCAATAGTGGAGAATATACAATACCACCACCCCCCATTATATCATATCCCCTTGGTTGGGATATGATTTAAAAAGTCCAATTTACCTTTTTGTCTATCTAACATAATATAATTTAATATAATTGAATTTAATTTAATATAAATATTATTGAATTTAATATAATATAATATAATATAATATTATTTTATTTTATTTTATTTAATATAATATAATTTTATATAAATTTTGAATTTAATATAATATAATATTATTTAATTTAATATAATATAATATAATATTATGAGGGCAATCTTGGAAATTATTTGTTTATATCTCACAATATATTTTGTAAAATAAACATAGATAATAGATATCCAATCTTATATATCAAGTCAACAAATATGAGTTAGGGGATATATTATCTAATACTTATATTTTATTCATTATATATTCTGATTAAATTTCACATTATATTATATCTTCTATTTTATATCCAATGAAACAAACAGGATTTCGTGTGGAGCCAAATTGCACCAGTCTTCTAGAACCCAACATGATTTGTTTTTCACTTTTTTTTCTTTTTTCTTTTTCAAAAACGCGGAAGATCTCCACTTTCTCTCTAGGGACGCGGCAGATATGAGTGCTCCGTCCGCACGTTCCTTTCACATTCATCTCGTCCAACCTATGCGATATTGGGCTATTTTACTTTTTAATTCATTTTAAATCCTATCATTTTTTATATTTTTAAAAAAATATTAAAAAATTAACTTTTAACCATCTTTTTAAAAATATTATTTTGTGCTATATACATGTGAAATCATATAAAAATATGAAAATAATTTACAAACAAAAATTTTATGCAAATTTTTTTAAACAATAATATTTTAAATTGATACAAATCTTTTACCTTATAAATTATATATATAATATAAATAAATTTCTTACAAAAAAAATTGATCACACAAAAAGCATTGATCTCATATAGACTTCTTTTTCTTTTTCTTTTTTTTTTGTAAGAACGATCAAAACACAGACATATCATTATTAAATTGAAGATATAGAGTTTACTTATGAAAATTATACAATCAATCAATCAAGTTGTTAGAAATGTTTTGAAAATTTTAGGTAAAAACAGAATTTTTATTAAACTTTGGTCTAATATTTAGGTGGGATCCGTGCGTCGATTTTCGCGGATCAAAATGGTAACGCATTCTATGCCGCGTTGTGATTCACGTGGTATATTTGATTGCTCAAAACTATTACCAAGTGAATAGGAAATTGAAACCAAAGTGTGCTCCATGGAAATGGAGCTTTGGTGGAAAATCCTTTAAAGTTTGAAAAATGGCTTGTCCCACATTGATTTGGTGGGAAGTTTTGAGTGAGATTACAAGGCATGGGATTGGAACTTGGGGTATGCCCCAAGGGGTACTGTGACAACCCTCACTTCCGATTAGCGTTAAATTGTGATTAAGCATGATAAGTAATTGATTAAGATGAAATCTTAAATTATTGTGTGAGTGTGTTGTTTAGAATGTATTTCTATCTGTTTGTTACTGAACGATCTGTTCATGTTTTAATTTCGACTGCGAATTGAAAGTCTTATTGGCGACCGATTCAGAAATTGTTTTGTGTTATATGTTAATTAGGAATTATATGATTTTATGGTAGGTTTAATTAAAATTCAATTTGGAATGATTAAATTAGAATAAATCATGTTAAACTACATTAGATAGAGTTATTTACACTCTTGCCATTAGTGGGCCTTTTCAAGGCCATTTGCTTGACCTTATACTTGTTTGGCATCATCCGTCATCCATTTCAAGACCAAGCCGTGAGTGAGAGGAGAGTAGAAGGAAAGAAATTGATTTCAACAAGAGTTGCTTGAGACTTAGGGGAGATTGAAGGAAAATTTCATATTTGAGCTACCACATTTGGAATTCAAGACTTAAGGTAGGATATTCATTCCCTTAATTATGAATTTAAGTTGTTTCTTGCTTGGTTCATGGAAAAATTGGTGATTAGAGTCAAGAATTAGCCTAAAGTGTTAATTTGAGAGTCCATTCATACATGCATGATCATCTCATAGAGTTTTGAAGTTGTTTTGCATGAAATTCTTCCATGCATGTCTAGATTATAGCTGTAATCTAAGAATTCATTATGTTTTTGGGAAGAATGGCTCATTTGATCATGTGTTAGAAGCTTTGAATTCAAATAAACACATACATGGCATATTTACATCATGTTCTTGAATTTTGGATTGAATTTGTGTTCAATTGACATACTTTTGGGCTTTGATTTTATAAAATAATCTCTAAAACAAGTTGTATTATGGGTTTCTAAGTGTTTTCTAGAAATTGGCCCAAAAGGATGAGTTTTGGTATGTTTGATTCTTGGTTTGAGCTTTCGGAGCAAATCTGGAAAACCCAGATTTTGGCTTCCACGCTCGAGCGAAGGATTCCACGCTCGAGCGACCACTTTTGTGTTCAGAGCTCCGCTCGAGCGACGGAATGCTGGGTCGAGCGTAGATTGCAAGCTCTCAGGTTTTTACGTAAATAGAGAGAATTTCTCTGGTTTGTCTGGTTTGAAGAGAATTTCTCTGGTTTTGAACCAGAGAAATTTGTGGGTTTGTGGGTTTGTTAGACATGGGTTTAATTGTAGTTAATAGAGCCAGAGAAATTTGCGAAGTCAAAGAAATTTCCTGGATAGCCATACAAATTTCCTTTCCACAATTTTCTCTGGATTTATTTGGTACTCAGAGAAATTTCAATTTTCTCTGGAGAGAATTTCTCTGGGACTGAAATTTCTCTGGATTTCAATTTTCTCTGGAGAGAATTTCTCTGGGACTGAAATTTCTCTGGATTTCAATTTTCTCTGGAGAGAATTTCTCTGGGACTGAAATTTCTCTGGATTTCAATTTTCTCTGGAGAGAATTTCTCTGGGACTGAAATTTCTCTGGATTTCAATTTTCTCTGGAGAGAATTTCTCTGGGACTGAAATTTCTCTGGATTTCAATTTTCTCTGGAGAGAATTTCTTTGGAACTGAAATTTCTCTGGATTGGTTTTTGTTCTCTTTTAGCATTTCCATTTATGTTTTGACAAAAAGCAATACATTGACTATTGAAATGTTTGTGTGCTGTTGTACTGGAGGATCTGAATCCTATATTCTTAAGTTCACAAAAATAGAAATTGAAGCCAAGTGTAGATTAATGAGAAAAGTGATCTTCTGGTTGAAACTAGAGAAATTCTTTGATTTTTTAACTGAATTTTCTCTGGGTTGAAACCAGAGAAATTCTCTGGTTTTTGAACTCAATCACCAAGTTCTGTTCATAAAAATACAACTTTACTGTAAATAGAGAGAATTTCTCTGGTTTCAACCCAGAGCAAATTCAGTTAAAAAATCAAAGAATTTCTCTAGTTTCAACCAGAAGATCACTTTTCCCATTAATCTACACATGGCTTCAATTTCTATTTTTGTGAACTTAAGAATATAGGATTTAGATCCTCCAGTACAACAGCACACCAACATTTCAATAGTCAATGTATTGCTTTTTGTCAAAACATAATTGGAAATGCTAAAAGAGAACAAATACACATCCAGAGAAATTTCAGTTCCAAAGAAATTCTCTCCAGAGAAAATTGACATTTCTCTGAGTACCAAATAAATCCAGAGAAAATTGTGGAAAGGAAATTTGTATGGCTATCCAGGAAATTTCTTTGACTTTGCAAATTTCTCTGGCTCTATTAACTACAATTAAGCCCATGTCTAATAAACCCACAAACCCACAAATTTCTCTGGTTCAAAACCAGAGAAATTCTCTTCAAACCAGACAAACTAGAGAAATTCTCTCTATTTACAGTAAAGTTGTATTTTTATGAACAGAACTTGGTGATTGAGTTCAAAAACCAGAGAATTTCTCTGGTTTCAACCCAGAGCAAATTCAGTTAAAAAATCAAAGAATTTCTCTAGTTTCAACCAGAAGATCACTTTTCTCATTAATCTACACTTGGCTTCAATTTCTATTTTTGTGAACTTAAGAATATAGGATTCAGATCCTCCAGTACAACAGCACATCAACATTTCAATAGTCAATGTATTGCTTTTTGTCAAAACATAATTGGAAATGCTAAAAGAGAACAAATACACAGAACTGTACGTGTAACTTGGAACAAAGTAGAACCACACCAAGTACTTGACTCCATACGGGTATCCATCTTTATTGGAAGTTCATCAAACAAAATAATTACTGTGTTAGATATAAACTGTAATCTTCAACAAAGACGACTTCACCTAGAAGAATCTTTAGAAGTGAACTTAAGTGAAATACTATTGACGCAACCAGTACCGATCAAAAATATCATAGAGTATAACCCAGCACCGTCGGAAGCGAACCTGGATCAACGCTGCACCAAAACACATGTCCGGAGTCGACGAAGAAGCTCGATGTCGCGGATCTTCAGTCTGGCGTAGGAGATGAAGATGAGCGCCTGGATCACGAGGGCTTCGGAAACGAAGATGTATGCGATTGCGATGAGAGGAAAGGAGAGAAGGAGAACGCGGCGGGGAATCTCCACTGGGTAAAGCTTTGGGAAGTATTGGAAGATGAGGAGGACTGAGAGTCTGGTTGTTGGGGATGGCAGTGGGTCAGATGATGAAGATAATATAAAGGACTGAAATTTCTTTGTTGTATGTTTAGGGATCTTAGACATCAAAAAATAATTTTGTGGATCTCTTCCATTACGAAAAGTGGAAGAGGGACCTTAGACCAATTTTCCCTTTAATTTAATATAACATAATATTATTTTATTTTATTTTATTTTATTTTATATAATATAATTTAATACAAATTTTGAATTTAATATAATATAATATTATTTAATTTAATATAATATAATATAATATTATGAGGGCAATCTTGGAAATTATTTGTTTATATCTCACAATATATTTTGTAAAATAAACATAGATAATAGATATCCAATCTTATATATCAAGTCAACAAATATGAGTTAGGGGATATATTATCTAATACTTATATTTTATTCATTATATATTCTGATTAAATTTCACATTATATTATATCTTCTATTTTATATCCAATGAAACAAACAGGATTTCGTGTGGAGCCAAATTGCACCAGTCTTCTAGAACCCAACATGATTTGTTTTTCACTTTTTTTTCTTTTTTCTTTTTCAAAAACGCGGAAGATCTCCACTTTCTCTCTAGGGACGCGGCAGATATGAGTGCTCCGTCCGCACGTTCCTTTCACATTCATCTCGTCCAACCTATGCGATATTGGGCTATTTTACTTTTTTTTCATTTTAAATCCTATCATTTTTTATATTTTTAAAAATATATTAAAAAATTAACTTTTAACAATCTTTTTAAAAATATTATTTTGTGCTATATACACGTGAAATCATATAAAAATATGAAAATAATTTACAAACAAAAATTTTATGCAAATTTTTTTAAACAATAATATTTTAAATTGATACAAATCTTTTACCTTATAAATTATATATATAATATAAATAAATTTCTTACAAAAAAAATTGATCACACAAAAAGCATTGATCTCATATAGACTTCTTCTTCTTCTTTTTTTTTCTTTTTTTTTTTTTTGTAAGAACGATCAAAACACAGACATATCATTATTAAATTGAAGATATAGAGTTTACATATTTAGTTAGCTTATGAAAATTATACAATCAATCAATCAAGTTGTTAGAAATGTTTTGAAAATTTTAGGTAAAAACAGAATTTTTAATAAACTTTTGTCTAATATTTAGGTGGGATCCGTGCGTCAATTTTCGCGGATCAAAATGGTAACGCATTTTATGCCGTGTTGTGATTCACGTGGTATATTTGATTGCTCAAAACCATTACCAAGTGAATAGGAAATTGAAACCAAAGTGTGCTCCATGAAAATGGAGCTTTGGTGGAAAATCCTTAAAAGCTTGAAAAATGGCTTGTCCCACATTGATTTGGTAGGAAGTTTTGAGTGAGTTTATAAGGCATGGGATTGGAACTTGGGGTATGCCCCAAGGGGTACTATGACAACCCCCACTTCTGATTAGCGTTAAATTGTGATTAAGCATGATAAGTAATTGATTAAGATGAAATCTTAAATTGTTGTGTGAGTGTGTTGTTTAGAATGTATTTCTATCTGTTTGTTACTGAACGATCTGTTCATGTTTTAATTTCGACTGCGAATTGAAAGCCTTATTGGCGACCGATTCAGAAATTATTTTGTGTTATATGTTAATTAGGAATTATAAGATTTTATGGTAGATTTAATTAAAATTCAATTTGGAATGATTAAATTAGAATAAATCATGTTAAACTACATTAGCTAGAGTTATTTATACTCTTGCCATTAGTGGGCCTTTTCAAGGCCATTTGCTTGACCTTATACTTGTTTGGCATCATCCGTCATCCATTTCAAGACCAAACCGTGAGTGAGAGGAGAGTAAGAGGAAAGAAATTGATTTCAACTAGAGTTGCTTGAGACTTAGGGGAGATTGAAGGAAAATTTCATATTTGAGCTACCACATTTGAAATTCAAGACTTAAGGTAGGAAATTCATTCCCTTAATTATGAATTTAAGTTGTTTCTTGCTTGGTTCATGGAAAAATTGGTGATTAAAGTCAAGAATTAGCCTAAAGTGTTAATTTGAGAGTCCATTCATACATGCATGATCATCTCATAGAGTTTTGAAGTTGTTTTGCATGAAATTCTTCCATGCATGTCTAGATTATAGCTGTAATCTAAGAATTCATTATGTTTTTGGGAAGAATGGCTCATTTGATCATGTGTTAGAAGCTTTGAATTCAAATAAACACATACATGGCATATTTACATCATGTTCTTGAATTTTGGATTGAATTTGTGTTCAATTGACATACTTTTGGGATTTGATTTTATAAATTGGCCCAAAATGATGAGTTTTGGCATGTTTGATTCTTGATTTGAGCTTTGGAAGCAAATCTGGAAAACCCAGATTTTGGCTTCCACGCTCGAGCGAAGGATTCCACGCTCGAGCGACCACTTTTGTGTTCAGAGCTCCGCTCGAGCGACGGAATGCTGGGTCGAGCGTAGATTGCAAGCTCTCAGGTTTTTACGTGTGCAGACGCACGCTCGAGTGACGAGACCTACTCTCGAGCGAGGAACTGTGTCTCACGCACGAGTGAGCATCGAGCGGGAAATTTCAGCAACCAGTATTTTTTGCATTTTTACAGACTGCTCGAGTGATGGAGTCTACGCTCGAGCGACCTCTCTGTTTTGGTAAGCTCGCTCGAGCGAGATCCCTGTTTTCAGCGAATTTTGAAAAATGTTGTTAAGTACTTTTTTGCATCCTCATTCCATCCTAGACATTCCTAGGCCATGTTTAAGACATCTTAATGAGGATAATGTTATAAAACCACACCAAGTCAAGTTAAGGGGCTAAGTTATTAATCCCAAGTGTGTAACTTAATGTGTGTTCATTCTGCAACTATGTAGGGTTGGCACCCGAGGACGCTAATTAGCCTGCTTATGGCCCAGTAATCTGTGAGTAACAATGTTGTAAAGATATATTCAATTATAATTATTTTCTAAATGATAGACTGTACTGCTTTCTGAAGTGACATTGTTTACTGAATGAATATTTGTCCTGTTTTATGAACTGTACTCGTGGCATTCATAGCAACTTCCTGTTACTGTTACTGTACTGTTACGGCTACTGTTACAGAGATCTCTGTCAGTTCCAATGTTGGAAACTACCACCGTTTACTGTTTTGATGGCCATCAACTGACTGTTCAGTCTATTAAGACTTACTGTACTGTTTTGCTATTGGATGTACCTCGTATGACTGCTATGATTTCTAATTGACTGATATGGCATAAAATATGAGCCACTGATTGAATAACTGATCTACTGGCGCAAATGATTGTTTTAATCACTGAAAGGACATTCATTCTTAACCCTTTTTACACAGTTGTTATTCACTGGATTTTAGCTCACAGTTTATATGTGTATGTAGATAGAAGCGTCAAGTTAAGCTCATGTTTTGTCAAGACAATTATTGTGCCTCACTTCGAGGTTCCGAGTCTGCTCCAGCCAAGGCTGTTTTGGGGTGTTTCAGATTCACCCTTTTGTCTCTGTTATGTAATGAATGTTTAAAACCTTTGACTATACAGTTATGGTAAAGGGATTGGATCCCTAACCTGTATGTTATGTGTATCCGATATGTATGTATGTTTATGGTTATGAATGTGGACTAGTCCATAAAAGTCTTTTTCCATCCAGACTTCCACAGCTCATTGGAAATCTTTTATTTACTGATTGGCTTCCGCCAGCCTCTTACCCTGTACTATTGTTATTATTGTTAAGCAGGCCTTTGGTAATCATGGATTACTGGCCGGTTACGATGCTAAACCCTTAGGGACGGGTTTGGATCGTGACAGGTACCCAAGTTTTGTAGAGAGAGAAGTTATGGGCTAAACCCATTGGACCTAAAAATCACCACGCGACGCCGCCATCCGTCCGGTCTAGCTGGGGTTGGGCTTGTTCGACCAATATTAATCTTTTTGGGCCAAAAACTTTTGAATTTAAATTTTATTTTTTGAAATAAATTTGTCCAAGAATTCATTCCGAATTTCTGTCCAGATTAATTTCAAATTTTTGAATTCAAAATTATTGCACCTCTTCAGAAATATTGTATAGTTTCGGATCTGTCTAAACTGAATTTGTTCAGATTTCAAATCCAACCAAAACAGGTTTTTGAATTGTTTGAAATTCAAAACCAAACAGTGCCTACAGATTTGTATCTGTTTAATTTAAATTGAACAGGTATTGTACCTGTTTAATTAAAAACTAGCAGCTACCAAGCCACCGCTTCATCTCTATAAATAGACTAGTCCCTCAATTGCATCTCTACATAATTTTCGTACTTCTCCTCTACTAAAAAATTCTCTGCATTTTGCTACATATATTTTCTATGAAAAAGAGTGTAAACACTTAGTGTGTTAGTTTGACAAACAATTTGTAGTGCTGCTATTGTTTGTTGTTGATCATTTCATCTTGAGAGACAGACGTCCACATTCTGAAAGCACCATGAAGATGACGAATCTGTCTTAAGGACACAGTGTCGAACACTGAACTTAATTAGAATATTATTCAAGAAATTAATCAAGTAAGTTGGTTATTTATTTTCTGTTTTATTTATTTATTTAAATCAGATTTTGATTTTATTTTTGTAACAAAATAAAAATCTGCTTTTATTTATTTTATTTTATTTTCCTGGTTTGATTTCTGTAATCAAACAATTCTCTTATTTTTCTTTTATTTCTTATATATTCTGTTTGTTGTTACGTACACAATAGAATTAATTTTAGAAATACAGTAAAGATTGTCCAAGAGTTGTTTCTCACAAAATTTATCACTTTTGGTGAAAATAATGAGACCTAATGTTGTGTTTGGTTGAGGATTTGGAGAGAGATTTGGAAAGGGAAAGGGAAAAGGTGTGTGAAACTATGTGAAATGTAGGTATATTTTTTTCATATTTCACCTACCTTTTCCATTTCCCTTTCCAAATCCCTCCTCAAATCCCTCAACCAAACACAGCATAAAAGAATTTCATTTCTCACCTAATTTATAAACAAAACATGATAAGATGATTTTATTATCTTTTCATTTCTTATCAAATTACTCAACCTGAATATATAGTAGAGTAGCATATACAAATAGAAATTTTATATAGCTTTTGTTTTTGGTACATAATGATGCGCTCAAAGCGCACTTTTTACTTTAAAAATAAAAAATTTATAAAGATAAATTTATTTATAAAAATGTCATTAACACATTATTTTTGAAGATTTTTTTGTTTTTCAATACATGAATGGAGTTTTTGTACACGACAAAGAAAAAAGTTTGAAAACAACTTTTAGCACAGGGTCTGATGACTATTATAACTAGTCTTGTTCTATTTTATCCTTTTTAACAGACTAGCTACTACACTAATTATTTTAAGGGTAAATTATAAGTATATTTCATGAAATTTATTTAAAATATAAATTATTTTATGTGGTTTGAAAAATTATAAATACCTCCATATCATAATTTTTTATTTAACAGAATTAATTAAAAAAGTGAAATTTTATAACTGTTCACCTATATAATAATAAAATTATCTGAATTATTAATTGAAATAAAATTTTAACATTATTAAAAACTGTTAATTAACTTGATTTATTAATAAAATGACCTATTTGTTATAAAATTAGAAACTTTAGGAAACATAATGTAATTTTTAGAATCACAAAGAATAATTTGTAATTTAAGTAAACCTTAAGATGTGTATTTATAATTTATCCTTATTTTTAACAAAAAAAAAACTCTAAACTAACTACATTGGAAAAAAAAAATTTAAATCTTTAAATAATTTGTATAGATAAATAAATATAAATTAAATGTGATATTTTATTTTTTATTAATTATCTTAACTTATTTTATTTTTTAGTGATTATTTTTAGTCAACGCTTTTCCCAACGCCCCCATTAAGATGGAAGATCGCACTTTTGATTCGTTCTTACCTGACGGGCTCTTTTAGGAAGTTGCCAAAGAAGTGAGTTTTTTCGGACTTTTTAATTTTTTTAGTCAAAAAAAATAATTTTTTTATTCAAAATAATCAAATTTTTTATCAAAAAAATTACTTAAAAAAATTAATAAATAATAAAATCAAGCATTTTTACCAACTTAAAAAAATTACTTCGTCATTGTTGGCGTCTTGACCTTGAAAACAGAAAAAAAAAAACTCTGAATTATGCTTTTGGGGTAGCTATAAAACGTGGGTATGTCTTGGTTGGTGATTCCAAGCACGAGCCCATTACGTGTGTTTTGCGTGTTGTTGATTTGTTTGTTTTTCTCTGCTTTTTCTCATTCGCAGAGTCGAGCTTTAGGTCTGTTTTTCAAGAGAAAGAGAGTGAGAGGAAAAAGAAAAGAAAAAAGGTTGTTGTGATGGCGAGTAAATATACCAATGGTGAGTTAGTCTCTAACATGGATGACAAATATGGTGTTGGTGGTGGTGTTGAGGACGTGTACGGTGAGGATAGTGCCACGGAGGATCAACTTGTCACCCCCTGGACTGTATCTGTTGCTAGGTGATCATACAATTGATGATTCAATAATGTTTTCATTTTTTGTGCTTTATTTTCATTTATTGATTTGGGTTGTGTTTGTTTTGGCTCAATTTAATGCTTTTGTTTATGGGTTTTTCTTGATATGTTCGTTTGTGTAAGTGTATTTTCAGAGTAGTTTGTCTCTGTTTTCTATTTTAGGCACTCAGATCTAAATCTTTTCATTTACATACAAATTTCATTAGATTGATGTCAACTATGTTGGTTAAATTGTTGATGGGTGCTTTTGTTCTTTTGTGCTTCTTCTTTTTTAAGTTTACTAGTGAGCAAATGGGCTTAAGGAAATTCATAAAGATATATACATTTAGAGGTTTAGGATAGAGATGTGAATGTTGCTTTTTTGATCCAAACCATACAAAGTCAAATGTTAGAAAAAATTTCATAAAACCCCCCCTTCCTATTTTGATCAGTTTAATTTCCAAGTTTCCATTTATTTTTGGGTCAATATTTTGTATATTTAGCTTCAGATCTGAAAGACATCATGGTATGTTGGTTAAATTGTTGATGGGTGCTTTTGTTCTTTTGTGCTTCTTCTTTTTTAAGTTTACTAGTGAGCAAATGGGCTTAAGGAAATTCATAAAGATATATACATTTAGAGGTTTAGGATAGAGATGTGAATGTTGCTTTTTTGATCCAAACCATACAAAGTCAAATGTTAGAAAAAATTTCATAAAACCCCCCCTTCCTATTTTGATCAGTTTAATTTCCAAGTTTCCATTTATTTTTGGGTCAATATTTTGTATATTTAGCTTCAGATCTGACAGATATCATGGGAAGTAATCACCTTGGTTTTCAGTTTTCCAAAACACTTTTAAAAAAATTCTAATTTCTTATTTTTCGTGTTTTTTTGTTTTTACTGAATTTTTTTAATATTTTAAGCAATTTTTTTACTTTTCAGACACACATAACATAAATACACCTAAAAAGTAAAAAAATTGTAAAAAAAACTTTTAAAAATTCACTAAATACCAAAAAAATAAAAAAAATACAAGAATTCAGTATATTTTTTGTATTTTTATATATTTATTAATTTTTTAAAATATTTTTCACAGATTTTTTACTTTTTAGATACATCTAAGTAAGGTGCATCTAAAAAAGTAAAAAAAAAATGTTTAAAATTTAAAAAATATTCATTAAAAACAAAAAAACCAAAAAAGTCAATTTTCAAAAATTTAATCCAGAAAACTCAAACCAAACACAGTGAATGATTTTCTTTTATTGTGTTCTTCAAGTCTTGATTCGGATTTAAATTTAAAACGACAGAAAAGATAATTCTTCAAAAGTTTTTTTTTTTTTCCTCTTTGATCTTCTATCACACAGAGATTGTACACATGAATATAATATGCATATTCATTTTTAAACTAAATTTTTTTATATATACTATTTAAACACACGTTAGACAACTCTATACTCTACAACCAAACACTCACCTTGTCGTTTTAATATTATAAATAAATACAAAAAATAAGTGTTTAGTTGTATGTTTTAAGTTGTTTGGATGTTGAGATGAGCTTTTTGCCCATCAAAATAGACTTTTATCGCCTACAAATTTGGATGACTGTCTCTAATTAAACGACATTAGTCAAAATTGTAAACTTTGAAGACTTAAATAGGAAAATTTATAAGTTAAAGGATAAAATAATTTTTTAAAAAAAATGGTGATAGTTTAGATGATAAAGTGCAGTTAATCCTGAAGGTGACTTATCTCATTTTGTTTATTTACTTGGTTCGTTATAATCTGGTCTCTGGTTATTGAGTGCTGGTGTGGTTCATATCACTAGATTTTCAAAAATATATATATATATATATATATATATTTTTGACACTCTTTTTCATGTTTTTATTTTATTTTTATTTAGCATTTTATTTACATTTCCAAAGTTCTGATTTCTTGTTTGAATTCTGTTAAAAGATTGGAAATGTTGCACTAACAGAACACTGAAATGGTGTTGAACTTGTCATTTTTCTGAAATAGTGGTTATGTTGCTTCCTAGAACCATGTTGTGAGGAATGTGTCACCTCGCAAAACTACAAATGTCTCTCCTCCTAACCTTTATTGCAAAACATGGAGCATTGATCATTCATTTTCTAATATTGAAAAAATTAAAATATAAAAAGTAATTAAACATAATATTTCAGTTTGTTCAGTTAGTATGGATGTAAAATTTTCAAAACCAAAACAAACCTTTCCCTTATGAAGAAACGACTAAAAACCGAAATTTTTGGTCCGTCTCAGTTGGTCGGTTTGGTTCCACCGGTCTTTCTTACAGCCTTAAACAAACACTAAAAATGGTGTTTGAATCGTTCATTTATCTCAAAAATGTCATTTTATTTAGAATCATGTTCTTAGAAATGTGTTTGCTCCTAGAGCTATAAATATTGCTGTTTATTCAATAGTTGGTTTCATAATCTTCTTCACTTGATGTTGCAGTGGGTATACTTTGTTGCGCGATCCACACTTTAACAAAGGACTCGCCTTCTCCGAGAAAGAGAGAGATGCCCATTACTTACGCGGCCTTTTACCCCCAGCGGTCTCAACTCAGGGGCTTCAGGTTTAGCCAACAAATATTGTGTCAATAGTTCAAACTTTCTAATGTTATGCTTTGACTATAAATCAATTCGTTGGTGTTTACACTGCTGTTGATTCTTGTAATTTAGGAGAAAAAAATAATGCACAATCTCCGCCAATATGATGTGCCGCTGCATAAATACGTAGCATTGATGGATCTTCAGGAGCGAAACGAAAGGCTGTTTTACAAGCTTCTCATTGATAATGTTGAAGAGTTGTTGCCACTTGTGTACACTCCAGTAGTTGGCGAGGCTTGCCAGAAGTACGGGAGCATTTACAGAAGGCCTCAGGGTCTTTTCATCAGCTTGAAAGAGAAGTATGACTGTTGTTTGGATTGCTTTCTATTTTATCATTTCTTAGTGGAAATTAGATCGAATGTGTTATTTTTTAGCACTAACTATTTGGAGTTTCCAGGGGGAAGATTCTTGAAGTGTTGAAAAACTGGCCCGAGAAGAGTATTCAAGTTATCGTTGTGACTGATGGTGAGCGAATTTTGGGACTCGGGGATCTTGGTTGCCAGGTAAAATATGCCTTGCTTCATTTGCTTAACTCTTCATGATTAATATTTGAATCACGAGTTCAACAGAGTCATTTCTTTATCTCTCTCCGTCCGTACATTTGTTTGCTCCATTGTTGGTGAGATTGATTGAAATATTTGAAATGTTGCAGGGAATGGGGATCCCAGTTGGAAAACTGTCGCTATATACAGCACTTGGAGGAGTCCGTCCTTCAGCAGTATGTGCCACTACTATAAAAATTGCTCTTTTTGTTCAATTAATCTTCTTCGATTGTTTTGTTTCATTTGTTTTTCTTCTTGCTTCTCTTTCAATTGGAGTGATTATTACACGTTTGGTATTGTTGTCATTATATTGTTTTCACTACTTTTCGCATTTTCTGAAATAAAAACCAATGAAAAGATGAAAAACACATTTGTTTTCATATAATTTTCATCTTTTCGAAGCATAATTTTTGGAAACTTGAAGAAGAAAAAAAAGTTGCAAAATTCCCCCCCTGAAAATGGGCCATATCCAAGGAATTTTCATGAAAACAGTTTTAGGAGATACTTCCTCCATTTTATTTTTTTTTAATTTATATTTTTAAACAACAAAAAACTGATTTCAAACAGTTTTTGGTTATATAATTCCAAACTTTTGTCAAGTATATCACTAAAACCCATATATCACTCAAAATATTGATTTTGAGAATCTATATAAATTTGTCATGTGCAGTGCTTGCCCATAACCATTGATGTTGGCACAAACAATGAGAAGTTGCTCAAAGATGAGTTCTACATTGGGCTCAGGCAAAAGAGGGCAACTGGGCAGGTTTGATAATTTTCTTATATAAGTCTTTTTTTCATCATCCCTTTTTAGGCAACATTGCATCTTGTGATTGTAAACTTCCATCTCATTGAGATCGTTTCCATTATTGGAATTCAGGAATATGCCGAGCTTCTGCATGAGTTCATGTGTGCAGTTAAGCAGAACTATGGGGAGAAAATCCTCATTCAGGTCAGTTTTCAATATCTACACACTCCTGGACAATAGGTTCCTAAATTTTATTTTATTTTTTTCCTTCAATTTTGTGCTAATAATTTTACCGTAATTATCAGTTTGAAGATTTCGCAAACCACAACGCATTTGAGCTGTTGGCAAAGTATCGGAATACTCATCTCGTGTTTAATGATGATATACAGGTACCACGACGAGAGATGGTCTTTTATAGCTAGAAATTTTGTGTTCATTTTCAGGAAATTTTTACATCTTTGAGCGCTTTTCTTTGTTGCAGGGTACAGCATCTGTGGTACTTGCAGGGCTCATTGCAGCTCTCAAATTAGTCGGTGGAACCTTGGCTGACCACACATTCTTATTCTTGGGCGCTGGAGAGGTATACACAGTTGAATTAGTAGTGCTTGGGACTCAGAATTTTTAAATAAATGCTAAAAAAATATATTTTAAAATTTTATTTCCACCCCAAAAAAGAGAAAATCATATGAAAACAATGAGTGTTTTTCATTTTTTTCACCAAACTAGATTATGAAAAAATTTAAAACAGATTTTGGAAACTCAACCGAACAGAGTTGTGTGTCTGCATTTTTAATGCCATTGAATCTGTGTTTCTGTTTATGTATCCAATGTTTGTGTTGCCATGTCTCACTTTTGTTCCTTGGCCAATGAAGGCTGGAACCGGTATTGCGGAGCTTATAGCCCTCGAGATATCAAAAAAGGTATTAGCACACTACACTAGTATCTATACTCTTATTTTCTCAGCTAATTAAGCTTTCTGATACACTCTTTGACTATGATTTTGGCAGACAAATGCTCCTGTAGAGGAGACTCGCAAGAAGATTTGGCTCGTAGACTCGAAGGTGATAGGAAACTATATTACTAGTATTTTTATTTTTTTTTTGCATCTAGTTTGTGTTCTCTTACCTAGGAAACTAATGGGTGTGCAAATTTTTCTTACAGGGACTCGTAGTTAGCTCTCGTAAGGGGTCTCTTCAACACTTCAAGCAGCCTTGGGCTCATGAGCATGAACCTGTCAAGGAACTCTTGAATGCCGTAAAGGTGTGAAATTAACCTGCTTGGCTGTGTTTTCATTTTCGTTTTCTGTTATTTTGGCTTTTATTTTTCTGAAAAACATATCTTTGATTCTGCCCCAATGTATTAAGAATTTCACAGAGACTGTGTTTAGATCTTTGATTTGTGGAGGAATTAGAGGAGGAAAAAGTGGGGGGAAAAAAAAGCTTTTACTTCATTTCTCTTTTCTCTTTCCTTCCACAAATTCAAGATCCAAACACAACTTAAAGAATTTTCCTTCTTGTCTCACTTTTTTTTTTCTTTTTTTCTTTTTTAATATCTCAGGCAATCAAGCCAACAGTGTTGATAGGAACATCAGGAGTTGGGAAAACTTTCACAAAGGATGTCGTTGAGGCCATGACTTCCTTCACTGAGGTCTCCCCCCCTCCCCTTTCTCTCTCTCTCTCTCTCTCTCTCTCTCTCTCTCTCATGTTGTGACCTAATCAGAAGATTCTGACATTTGATGTTGATGAATTTGAATGTAGAAACCTCTCATTCTCGCTCTCTCCAACCCAACCTCACAGTCCGAGTGTACCGCTGAAGAAGCTTATGCATGGAGTCAGGTAACATAACAAACATCTTTGTTTTCATTACTTAACTTTTCACACATATACTTATGACTTCAATTAATTAAACCAAAGTTTTGTTCAATTGAATTGTACCCATAGCTAAGAAACTTTCTTTCTGCTCGTTGCATCTCTCAATCTGCAGGGTCGTGCAATCTTTGCTAGCGGAAGCCCATTTGAACCTGTCGAATACGATGGAAAAATTTTCATGCCTGGCCAGGTCCTAATCTGTACCTTGGAAGTGTATTGTTATTTTTGAATCCTAAAATATTCATTGGAGACTTATTTCTATACTTTTTTGTGTCCTACAGGCAAACAATGCGTACATTTTCCCTGGATTTGGTTTGGGCTTGATCATGTCTGGTACAATTCGTGTGCACGATGACATGCTTTTAGCAGCCTGTAAGTAGAAAATCAAATTCAATAGACAAAATCATATCCTAAGAACTATAATAACGTTGTATACACTATTTTTTTGTTGACTGTTTTACCCTCCTGGAACAGCGGAAGCACTGGCAGCTCAAGTGACCGAGGAAAACTACAAAAATGGATTAATATACCCACCATTTACCAGTATCAGGAAGATATCAGCTCACATTGCTGCTAAAGTCGCAGCCAAGTCCTATGAACTCGGTTAGTACCTCTCTGAATAACTCGACTCCAAAAAAGCAGTCAGTGCTAATATCTATTGGGGAAAATGTATTCTTACAAAAAATTTATCCACAATATGCCACCTGAATGATGTAGTAGTGGCATTTATACAATTAACACTCATTTGATGGATTATTTGTTTTAAGGTGATAGGCTCATAAAGCTGTCACATCAATTTTCTAGAAGTTTTTATTTTATTTTATTTTATTTTTAATTGACTATGCGTGGTTTATTTTGTTTTCTAGGTCTGGCTTCTCGTCTCCCTCGACCCAAGGATCTTGTCAAGTTTGCTGAGAGCTGCATGTACAGCCCGGCCTACCGCAACTACCTCTGAGTTGGGAATTCTATGATATGCAATTTGGTAGCAATTTTAGAAGATTGGGGTGGTCCTGGTCTTGCTACTGGGTGTGGTGAAGCTTTATGTTTCATTTTTAGATCAAATATGTTGTCATTGTTTTTATAGTTTTATTATATTCATACTTTTGGGAAGCAATTTTGTTATTATCATCTTCAGTACTTGTTAAGGAAATAAACAACCACAATTTTATTAGTTAGTTGGTGTGGATATTCCATTTTTTTTGAAGCAACAGCAGCATCATATATAATCATCATCATAATCAAAATAGTCAGTACTAAAATCTGGACAATAAGAACGAACTAGGAGTATTTTAGAGTTGAATGCCCAACCCAAATCAAGTCCAACTAAAGGTCTAAAGAAGACAAGTGAATCCAAAGGGTTTGTTTATTTTCAGAGATAAAATGAATGAAATTGTTAGTATGAAGATTATTAATGAGTTGATTATTAATATGGGAATTAAAAAATATTGTGTTTGTTTAATGAATTCTTGTTCGCTTTATTATTCTTGGATTGGATTAACTATATAAAATTACATAAATACCCTTAGTATTTTTGGTATATTTTATAAATATATAATATTATATTAAATTATTTTTATATATTTGGAAATTATTAAGAGTGGGAGAGCAAACAGTGGTGGATAAATTTTAAAATTAGTGCACGTCAAATTTTAAAATTAGTTGAATTTTTTTTAAAAATTATTCAGCTTGTTTGGTTTTGGTTTTCAGAAAACACTTTTCAGAAAATTTTATTTTTTTATTTTTCGTATTTTTTTTGTTTTCACTTAATTTTTTAAAATTTTTAGATACACCTAACATAAATACACTTAAAAAGTATAATTTTTCTAAAAAAATCTTTAAAAAATTTACTAAATACCAAAAATATAAAAATTCAATATATTTTTTGGGATTTGAAATGCAAAGTGTGGTTTCCACTTTATACATTCCTAATCAAACACTCGCTAAAAATTCCAATTTCAATAGAGAAAAGAGAGACAGCAAGAGAGAGCTTCAGAGCAAATAAAAGGCAAACCAAAGTTTTTCATACAAGGGGGATAGAAACCATTATGTCTTTCACAAAGCATGATGTTACAAAGAGATTAAAAACCTTAACACCAATACCTATCTTTAAGACAAAGAAATTGGGGGGTGAAATTCTGAGAACAAACACTAGACACTTCCACTACGGCTGCGCCAATAACCACTTCAATGTAATTTGAATTGAAAGGGGGGAAATAAGCAGTGAAAAACAAACCGCACTCTCACAAAAAGAAAAAAACAAAACAAAATGGAAAAAATGAACCCATGAAATGCTATATATTGATATACACTTTTGCAGCCAGGAAGATAGGCACAGGGAATCAAGGTACAAACCCAATATCCTTGAAGTATTCATGTTCAAGGGCACTTCTAGCTGTAATTCTTCTGCTTGGATCCAGACAGAGCATTTTCTGGAAAGAAATCATACAAAGGTATTAGTAATGGGAAAACTTCAAATTGCAGAATGTTATTTAATCACTGTGTATCATTTATCCATTTATTGTAGTCTAAAAAACAGTGCCTGGCTCAAGGCCACAAAAACTTCCTGCATTGTGGAAGTAGACTTTATTTAGAAATCAAGATTGTATATTCTATGACACACGGATGCTTTCAGAGGGAAGTCATCTCCATATCATATCTTATCGGATAACGATACTCTTCAAATACTTGCAGACAGATACATATCGATACTTCCTAAATATATCAAAAAAAAAATTTTTTTTTTTTTTTCAATTGCGAGAAGTATCGGATACTTTTTGTAACATATCCAAACTATTATGGAAGTGAGATTGTAACATTTCTTGCGTAGCATTATTATAATTACTAGTATAAATATAAGAATAATTTTCCACCACATTGCTTACTTCTTATAGAAGAAAACATTGTGATTAAAGTAGTGCTCTTTTTTTCTCAAAATGTCCAATTAATGTATCATACATGTGCCCCATATTCATATTCATATTTCATAGCATGTAAGGATTAATAAGAAAATATAACTAATTAAACAAGCAAGTAAACTTGCATATAAAACTATAGTGCAAAAGGGAAAAGCATAGGGGCAAGCTATGGATACTTCAGCATCAACTTGTTCCTGAATGAGATGCATTTTAAACAAACATAGACATTTAACTTACACTAAGAAGATCAATGCCAGCTGAGTCAAGATTTGGGACCACAGTGGCCAGGTCCTGCATAATAGAGATGAGACACCATTTCAATCTTGATTTTTAATAAACAAGAAGATCAAAGAATATGCAGCAACACATCCTAAAACCAATCACCTTAGAAGGCCATTTTGGAAAGGCAGATTTAAAATCAGCCAAAGAAGTCACTCCAGGCCACGTATCCTCATTTGGAGTACCCAAGATTCTTCACAGGGGGGAAAAAACATATATATCAATAGAACATAATATAATATCTAGAACATCAAATAAAAAAATTAAAAATGGACAAGTCAAATAAAGAAAATTGCCTGCAACTCATTCAGTAAAGCAAGGTTACAGATACCATTTGTTCTCATTTTGATTAAGATTTCCTAAGAACAGTACCAATGGTAAATTTTTTTCTCTCCTTTCTGTAGGTTAGCATATCTAAATGTCAAAAAGCAGATAAAGGATCTCAACCATAAAGCCAATAAAATTCAAGAGTAGTCATTTTTCCTACTTTCTTCCTTCTAATTTAGAGCAGTTGCTTATCCATGAAAAAATTCCAGATTTTCTAAACATCAAGTAAAAATTTACAACTATAGAATTGGGATCTATCTAACATTGGTCTTGTCTTTATTGATAACCGAATGCAGAAATTTCTTCCAATTTTATACATAGAATATAAGAAGAAATAACTAAAAAAAACTTTAAAAATAAGAACAAGAATCTAACAAATACGGAACCCACTACAGCCAGTGGTATCCCGGTGGTGTTTCTATCAAAGGGAAGGGGAATAAATCTCTAACTGACTGCAGCAAGTGGTTTGCTGGTAGTCTTCAGAGACACTCCATAACAATCCCCAGCAGAAAGTTTAGTAGTTTACACAGTGAAGCCACTAAGAATTATAATTCAACTCTATCAAACTCCAAAATTAGTAGATTTTTCAACAATTGTTGTAAGACCATGGATAAATGTTAAACGGTTGTACAATAACATAATTACATTGACGCTACAAAGCTTGAGATGTAGCAAACGAACTGGCCCAAACCTTGGGCCTCAACTACTAGTTAGTTTGAAAACTGGAGACCACATTAGAGTTTCAGGCCTTATGATCATCACTATTCATAGTTAATTTTAAGTCTTGGCCCTCTGTGGCTGCTGAGCAGGTCATTTAATCATTCGTCTAGAAGTTCAACAAAGGGAATGTGAATGTGAAGCCATAGAAAAGTATTGGCACAAAGCATTTCCAGATATAATTTTTCCATGTCATTCAACAGTTAAAACATTTTTCCATGTCAATGATTGGCTCAAGTTCCTTCCTAAACGGACATACATATAATTTTAATGGTATGCATTCAGGTCAAAATGAACACAAGTAACTGATCTGTGAGGCCATCAAAAACTTCTATACAGAGCATGGCTTTCCAAATTATAAATGAGCAGCCTAAATACAACTTTTTCCAGAAAACAACAGAAAAAAATGTTGTTCAGGTTATAAACCTGAAGATTTTGAATAGTTCATCAATCTCAGAGTCCCCAGGAAACAATGGCCGCTGATTCACCATTTCAGCAAATATACAACCCACTGACCACACATCCACAGGAGTCGAATAGTGGCGGGATCCAAGGAGTATTTCTGGTGCCCTGTACCATAGAGTCACCACCTGAAAAGAGAAGCTGATGAGCGTACAAATGCAAAAAAAATAGATCAACTCAAAAGATAAATTAATGAAAGTTTTATTTCTTCACATGAACTTTACAACTCTAACTCAGCTTGACATGGTAGCACATCTAGGGCCTGAATAAGAAAATGCTATATCAATCAGAGACAACACTACCATTACAAGCATTTTTTATTTTGAAGTCAAATATAACCTGTAGCTTGTGAAATCAAAGAGAAACACACACACAGAGATTACTAGACATAAATACCATGGACATCATATTAATTAAAACACAGTGGAGAAACCTAAACCTAATGGGCCCTATTACCTCATGTGTAAATGTCCTGACGGGAATACCAAATGCTCTGGCCAATCCAAAATCTGCAAGCTTTAAAGCATTTGTACGGCGATCTATCAGCAGATTCTGAGGTTTCAGATCTCGATGCAGAACTCTATGGGAGTGACAATAAGCAATACCACGAAGAATTTGATACAGGAACATCTGCAAATTGAAAAATGCAACCAAATAATATTTCATTTTTATTAGCCCGATCGGATCACTGTCAATCTTTAATTCGATCAGATGCCAGATGACGAAAGAACTGTCAGAGTAAAATGCATTCAATTTGAATTATTAAATATGACCATAAAATATTCTTTTTTAGCAAAAGAATTCAATAAAGGGAAATGTATGTAGGGTTTTGGATATTCCTGATCTTCCTAATACAATACGATAATATAATTAATCTTTCTGTTCACCCCTCATCATTTCTGACTTCAGGGCTCCAGAGAGAAAACCGCAATTAGTTGCTAATAAAACGACTAGAATCATTACCATTTCACTATTACAAAATAAAATATAATGATATCTATTGTGAGAATATAGAATATATTATTGTGTGTTGTGTACAAATTAGTCCTATTAGAGACATGATTGTGATAGAGTCCTGTTAGAGACATAATTATAATTGTATTTGTATTTTCCTTTTTGGTTTAGGATTTAGGGCTATATAATCTAAGGTCTGATTGTAATCTTTGATACATTGAATATATGAGATACAGAAAGCTATTCAGAAATCTTACATGGTATCAGAGCCGTTCTCTGATCCGAAACCCTAGAGCCGTCTCCATTACTCTCTTGTTCGTGTTCGTGCTTGCTTCTCCCAGGCTCATTCTGGTTCGACTTTGGTGTGTGATTGTGCCTTATCTCAGTCAACTCATCTGCTCATTCTGGTTCGTGACCCATCTGCTCGTGATTGTGCCTTGTCTCAGTCAACCCATCTGGATTTCTTCTCTGTTTGTGCTATTTGGTAGTCGCACCCATCCAACGGTTCGACCCATCTAGTCATCGCCTCCTCACAGCTCGTCTTCTCTCTCTGGCTCTCCTTCGTGGTCAACCCATCTTGGTTTTGCAAGTCTTCAACCCATCTCTAGTTCAGTCTGTCGAAACCCCTAGTTCTCTCTCTGGTTCGAAGCTCTCTGGACAAATTTCGCGACCTAGTTGATTCGCAAGTCTTTGACTCGCGACTTCTTGCTGCTCTTTGCCCCGCGATTGTCCCTGGTGTGCGGTTCTCTGGTTGCTTCGTCGCATCTGTTGATTGCATCGAAGTGAAGATACCTCTCAACTTCTCTCACTCCAAAGGGTTAATGTTTGAGACTGGTTCGACCCATTGGATTTTTGCATCTAAAATCCTCTAATATTTGATTATTGTCATTATTTTCTGATATTACATTTAGACCTCATACTCTTTTGATTGTTATACTGTGATGTTGGATATATTAGTTTTGTTGCCCCCATTAGCTTTCAGTTTATTATGATAATGACAGTTTCTGCTTCTGTAAAGCCCAAGAAAGGGCTCCTATCTTTGCGGGAAAGAAGGACAAAACAAGCAGACCCAAACACACGAAGGAGGGAGTAGTTAGGAAGTTGGGAGAACAAAGCCTCATAAGGAGACTGACCAGAAAGAATGAGAGTAGGCATGCGATTGAGAAGAAAAGCAGCAGTAAGAACTGCCTCACCCTAGAATGGAGCCGGAACTGAGCCAGAGAAAAAGAGACCTAGCTGTCTCAAGGAGATGACGGTGTTTACGCTCAACGCGGCCATTTCGGGCAGGTGTATCTGTACAAGAAGTTTGGTGAATGGTACCCAAATTGGCCAAATACTCACAAAACTTAGTTTTAAAATATTCCCTACCCGAGTCAGACCATAACACTTTAATAGCAGACCCAAACTGTATAGTAATCATAGACTGAAAGGTACGGTATATCTGATAGAAATCAAACTTATGAGTCATAAGATAAGCCCAAGTGTAACGGGTGCAGTCATCAACAAATGACACATAGTATGCAAAACCCCTTTTGGTGAGAATAGGAGAAGGACCCCAAACATCAGTATGAATTACAGAAAATGGTGTATCAGATATAGAAGTGCTTTTACAAAAAGGTAAGACTGTCATCTTGACGAGTTTACACCCTTGACATTCAGTAAGTTCACTGAGAGAAACTTTTCCCAAGATACCTGATTGAGCCAAAGATCGCAAGCGGTCAGCAAACAAATACCCTAATCTAAAATGCCATAAGTAGAAAGGACTGGACAGAGAATCTAACTGAAAAGAGGAAAAGACAGTCGAAGAGATTGTCAAAGGCAGATGCAAGCTCTCTACTACATAGAGGTCCCCAACTCTACGACCAGTCCCAATCTGCTGCTTAGACATCCGATCCTGCACAGAACAGATAGAAGAGGAAAAGATAACATCAAAACCAAAGGCGTCAAGTTGACTGATAGATAATAAACTGACAGATAATTGAGGAACATAAAGAACAGATGGAATAGAGACAGTAGACATAGCAGACGGTAGGACAGACCCAACAGATATACAAACATACCAAACCCATTAGCAGTATTGACAGTAATAGGAAAAAGAGGAGGAGTGCAATTTTGAAGTAAAGAGAGATGGGGAGTCAAATGATGAGAGGCACCAGAGTTAAAAAGCCAAACAGACGAAGAAATACCTAAAGAAGACCCAAGCAAACCTGAATGAAGTGAAAAAATAATGGAGGTAGATGGAGATGGCTGGGAGTTAGATAATATATGCCAAAGCTGACTAATCTGAGTAGTCAAGGAAGTTAAGTCAGGTTCAGGAGTCAGAGCAGATGCAGTAAAATCGACAGGAGACTAAACAGACAGACATCCATTCTTGGGACAATGGTACTTCCAATGACCCCTTTGATGGCAGTAGGCGCACTCATCTGAAGCAAGGAGCCCTTTCTTGGGCTTTACAAAAGCAGAAACTGTCATTATCATAATAAACTGAAAGCTAATAGGGGCAACAAAACCAATATATCCAACATCACAGTATAACAACCAAAAGAGTATGAGGTTTAAATGTAATATCAGAAAATAATATGGCAATAATCCAATATTAGGGGATTTCTAGTCGGTCTCCTTATGAGACTTTGTTCTCCCAACTTCCTAACTACTCCCTCCTTCGTGTGTTTGAGTCTGCCTGTTTTGTCCTTCTTCCCCACAAAGCTGGCTGCTTCTCCTCCTTCAGTTTGTTTTCCTTCTCCGTTGTTAGTTTATTCTCGTCGCAAGGCTCCTCCTTCACCAGTTGTCTCTATCCCTACTGCTGATCCTCCTGCTGCTGCCGACTCTGATCCTGCTGCACACCGATATCCTATTCGAGCGTGTCATCCTCCAAACAGGTTAGGTTGGTCTAATACATGTTTTTCTGCCTCCTATCGTACTTTTTGTCTGTTATTCACTCTTTTTCAGAACCTCAATCTTACAAAGAGGCATGTCAGGACCCACATTGGGTTCACGCTATGGAAGATGAGTTGTCTGCTCTACAGAAAACTAGTACTTGGGAGCTGGTTCCTTTGCCTGCTGGTAAGAACTTGGTTGGTTGTAAATGGGTCTACAAAGTCAAAACTCATTCTGATGGGTCTCTTAAGCGCTACAAAACTCGTCTGGTTGCCAAAGGTTTCTCTCAAAAGTATGGTATTGATTATGAGGAAACATTTGCCCCTATTGCCAAGATGACTACTGTCCGTACTTTGATCTCTGTCGCTGCTATTCGTTCTTGGCCTCTTTATCAGATGGATGTTAAGAATGTTTTTCTTAATGGTCATCTCACTGAGAAGGTTTACATGCGTACTCCTCCTGGCTTTCACCATTCCTCTGGTCAGGTTTGTCGTCTTCGGCGTGCTCTGAATGGTGTAAAGCAGTCTCCTCGTGCTTGGTATGATCGCTTTCAGACTGCTGTTACCGAGCTCGAGTTTCATCCTTCTACTTCCGACTCTGCTTTATTTCTGCGACATACATCGGCTGGTTTTGTTACTCTCTTACTCTATGTGGATAATATGATCATCACTGGCTCAGACTCTTCTGCTATCTCTGAGGTCAAGCAGCATCTCTTCCGCACCTTCGAAATGAAGAATCTGGGTCCATTACGGTATTTTCTTGATATTGAGGTTGCTTCTTCTCCCAAAGGCTATTTTCTGTCTTAGGCCAAGTATGCTAATGAAGTCATTCATCGTGCTGGTCTTACTGATACTAAGATTTCTGATACACCTATTGAGCTTAATGTAAAGCTTAACTCTATTGATGGTGTCCCTCTGGATGATCCCACTTTATATCGCGAGCTTGTGGGTTGTTTAGTTTATTTGACTGTCACTCGCCCTGATCTTGCTTATGCTGTTCATGTGGTAAGTCAGTTCGTTTCTGCTCCTCGCTCTACCCATTGGACTGCTTTGGTTCGCGTTCTTTGCTATCTCAGGGGTACCATCTTTCAGGGCTTATTGTTGTCCTCTACTTCCTCTTTGGACTTGGTGGCTTATGTTGACTCTGATTGGGCTGGTGATGTTACTAATCGTAAGTCTACGTCTGGTTTCTGTATGTTTCTTGGAGATTCCTTGATCTCTTGAAAAAGTAAGAAACAATCAGTCGTTGCTCGCTCTACTGCCGAAGCTGAGTATCCTGCTATGGCTTATGCCACTGCTGAGATTGTTTGGCTTCGTTGTCTCTTGTCTGATTTGGGTGTCTCTCAGTCCTCTCCAACACCTCTCTATTGTGACAACCGCAGTGCTGTTCAGATTGTCCACAATACTATATATTTCATGAATGGACGAAACATATAGAGATTGATTGTCACTTTGTTCGCCAGCATCTGCAGTCTACCTCTATCTCGCTTCCTTTCATCCCTTCAGCTTTGCAACTTGCGGATTTCTTCACCAAAACTCACACTACCACTCCGTTTCAGTTTCTTCTTAGCAAACTCTCAGTATTTTCTGCTAAAACACCTTAAGTTTGAGCGGGAGTGTGAGAATATAGAATATATTATTGTGTGTTGTGTACAAATTAGAGTCCTATTACAGACATGATTGTGTTAGAGTCCTGTTAGAGACATAATTATAATTGTATTTGTATTTTCCTTTTTGGTTTAGGATTTAGGGCTATATAATCTAAAGTCTGATTGTAATCTTTGATACATTCAATATATGAGATACAGAAAGCTATTCAAAAATCTTACAATCTATATATCCAAGAATCTATTACAAAATAAAATACAATGATATTTATATATCCAAGAATCTCTACAAGCACTCATTGCAAGTGTTTGGATGAGTTGAACTTAAACTCCATGTGTGTATTTTACATAGCCAAAGTGACAGGAAACAAAAAAATATCCTTTACATGTAAGCCTAGTATGGAACAGGTCTAATCTTGAAGCCACAGCATACACCAACCTCCAAAGACCAATAAGATATCACTCACTTTTATCAGACGTGGATCCTTAGAGAACTCCGGACATGAATCCATGTGTTTCTTCAAATCCAAGTCCAGATACTCAAAAACCAGATACAAACGCTTCTCACTGTGCACTACATCCTGTAACCTGCCACCAAAAAAATTATCAAACATATTAGAACAACACATCCATAACAATGCCAAAGAAGAAGAGTTCAGACATACAATCTAAAATAGAAAATCAAATCTGATTCAAATAAAACATTCTCTAGTAGGTTCATTGCAAATCAACCAGTTCCTACTAATTCAAAGTATCTATCCATCCAAAATGCACTAGCAAGTATGCATGTCGGAGATCAATTCAGGCCTTGTATGTCCTTTTTTCAAATGTCATCATTTTTGGCAATGTTCAATATCATTGTCCTCGTTAATAGTTATTAGTGCCACTATTGCAGAACTATATAGCTAAAGAAAGCACAAGCTAGAAACATGCTGTTATTGGTGCATGCTCGCATAAGCAGCTGTTAGAATACAGAATTCAGAAACGACTTTGAATTAGAAATGCACATCGTCAAATCATGTTGCTCCTCCTACATCACGCTTTTCATAAGGATTGTTCCTACTCTCATCCAATTTCAATTTTTCTAAGGATGCAATTTCAGCCGACAATGTAGACCAACTCATGAAGTTGTCAAAAAAATATACATTTTGCTCATCTTAAAGCCTTTATGATACATAGAAGTATGAAAATAAATGAAATGAGTTATTAAATTAAATACACCAATAATAACAAGAAAAGTACAAATAAATATAGTCACAAAACAAAGAATATTTGGATGAAAGACAGGTTGACTCAATTCGGTACATACATGTTGTGTAGCTCAAGACTAGGATTTTTTTATAGTTGGTCACACACACATTCAGGATATTTAATGGCTCATACTAAAAACATAGTGCTATCAGCAGAAACACCAAAATTCACCTAAATTTAAATAAACATATTATGGAAATTGGAAACATGCCTGACAACATTTCCATGCTTCATCTCTTTCAATAGAGAAATTTCTCTAATTGCCGTGCTTGGTACACCCTCATCTTCCTGCTCCAAACGAATCTTCTTTAAAGCTATAGTTTCATTGGTCACTCGGTCCCGAGCCTTATAGACCACACCATAGGTTCCTTCACCAATCTTCTCAACTTTTTCGTACTGCAATGTTCAAAAACATCAGTCTAACAAAATACAAAAATAACTAAAAAATAACTAAATAACAGGAATGAAAAGTTCTTTACCTGCTCCATCTAATCCAGGTCACACAGATCCACCTGAGGAAAAGCCCTGAAGCCAATTAGAAAGCAATAAAGATACAACAGTTTTAGAAAAGCATTAAGCATACAACTAACAAATCATATAGGTAATGTGGTACAATCAAGTGATAAGTCAGCTAAAAAAATGAATTTATAAAAATAATAATAAAATTAAATAAAGAAATAAATAAAAATCTACAAGCAAGAAATAAATAATTGGCCATAAAGTAGCCCCAGACATGAAAGGCCAAAAAAACAGACAAAACACTTACTTTGCAAAATTTCAGTAATATGTGCTTTATCAGTCATTTCCAAATGAAAAACCACAGGTGGCCTAGCAAAATAAATAAATAATTTTGACAGTATCATCTTCAATGCTTTTCAACTCTATAACTGAACCAATCTAGGCCATCCCTCATCTGGCACAAATTCTTCTCACTTCGCCACTTCAATTTCCACCATAAAAGTATCTCTCTACTTGCCTTGTTTGGGATAAGCTAAAAAAGTCAAAAAGTT
Source organism: Camellia sinensis (assembly GCF_004153795.1). Taxonomy (NCBI): domain Eukaryota; kingdom Viridiplantae; phylum Streptophyta; class Magnoliopsida; order Ericales; family Theaceae; genus Camellia; species Camellia sinensis. Next base: position 149,319 of record NW_021028191.1, read on the forward strand.
ATTAAAAAAGTTAAAAGTCTATACTATTCAACGGTAGCTTATGGGGAAAGTCACAACTACCCAAAAAGTCAAAAAAGTCAAAAAAGTAAAATTTTTATTTTGATTTTACTACAATATTTTATTACACATCTTTTCGTAAAAAGTCAAAAAATTATCCCAAACATACATCTTTATTTCTCTATTTTTTTAATAAAAAAGTCTAAAAGTACACTTATGTAACACATGCCAAACAACTACTTACTCTCTATTACTGTCTACTTTCTCTCACTTTCTACATATCAATGGCTTAGAGCTATAAATAACACTTTCCATATTTACCATCCCTCCAAATGCCTCTCTCTCTCTCTCTCTCTCTCTCTGCGTGGTGTGCTTTGGTTTAAACAACTAGCACAGATGAGTTAGAAGTAAAAAAAACTCTCACATTTCTGTGAGCTCTTCCCTCAATATTAACAATGTATAATTTGGTTTGCCATTTTGCCATAATTGGGGGTGTAATCATTTGCAATTTCGAGAGACGCTATCAACCCACAATTTAGACCTCTAAATTTGCCTACAATAATGTAGCAAGGGAGTAGAGCCCCATATGGTTGAGTGTAAAACAAATCAAAAGTTAACTATCATGCCACATCATCGTAGGTCAAATTGAGTCTGAAACATTTTCCTTATATAAGTCTACTTTATACTAAACAGTGGTAACTCTAAAACTACAAAATGCACAATGTGTTGCTGATCATGCACTTCCATATGGAACTGAAGCTGATTATTCCAATACAGCTACAAATTATTAGAAGATCGCATTATAATCAACTAAACTCTATCATTTCGTTTCCGATCTCTGCTAAACACTACAATGGCACGTAATCAGATCTCACAATCAGTATATGAAAACGAAGGGCATAATTGGAACACAATGCTAGTGAACTCATCCCTGCAAACCAGATCTCGAAAACTCGAGCAATTGTCAATCAAATATATCAATGTACATGCAAATACACATACACAAACACACAGATAGATATAGATGAAATGCAAGCAGATTTGGGGAAGGAGAGAGAATCGATAGCGAAGAAACTTACCTGTGAAACGATCAGATTGTGAATGGATTGGAGAGTCTGGACGATGATGATGAGAGAGAGAGTTTTTGGGAAGTAGGAATGGGTGTGCAAAACCCTAAGGAACCACTCACTCAGCCACACACTCACTGCGCCTCTCACTCAGTCAACCATGTATAGGAAACTTTACTGTGCTACCGCGCTTTTTACGACCCCATTGCCGCTTTTTTCTAAACTAAAAATAGTACCTTTTTTAAAAAAAAAAAAACAAACAAAAATTATTATAATAAAATAAATGATAAACTATCCATAGATTCTAAGAAAAATTAGTTTAAGATCTCTCTCTCATTTTTAATAATGGAAGAGATTTATAATATTATTTAATAGTGTCTAAGGTCCCTCAACCCTTGACACCCATATATCACTAAGAAATTTGATCCCTCAAATCAAACCATCTTTCCCTCTCTTTCTCTCTCTGCTCTTCTCTTTCCAACGAACTCTACCTCCATCACCGGAGTTCATCGTCGTCATCATCTTCTCTAACTCTCTCTCCTCCGTCAAACGAAGCTCAAAGCATCTCAGAGAAAGAAGAGCAATGAAGAAAAAGTTGGTCTCTAGTGGCGCCACCATTAGTCTCTGAATTTTTTCACCGAATTGAAGCGATTCAACTCCGATTTCTTCAGTTTTCTCTCTGCAACTCGCGAATCTAATTTCAGTACCAAAATTTTGCATGGAAATTCGCCGAAGATTGACGAGGATCTTCATAGTTGTCGCCATCAAAGCCGATGATGGAAGTGATCTTCACAGAAGTGGTTATGTTGATCCATCAAAGAAATAGATATCTAGCAAAGTTGTTGTGATCGTTCTATTAATATGTGGTCTTCTCACAACTCTGGCATTTACTGCTTCTATTAGAGTATGTCTTGTGAGTGTTGGCTGATAATATAGTTTGTATAATCTAATCTAGGAACATGGAACACACAGATTGCATCTTGACATCATTGATTAAACTATTTTTGGGACAAACATGATCTTAGTTTACTAAATCATTATAAATCTGTAATTTATTGCAGGGTACATTCACAAGGCTTCATTATTATTCAAAAGCAAAAGAGAAACAATAATTATAAACAAACCAAAGAATTTGGCAAAGATGAGGAATAGAGTTGGAAGAGAAGAGAGAACTATAATTTTCTCTGGTTTGATCAATTTTCTCTGGCATGTTTAATTTTCTCTATGATGTTCATTTTTCTCTGGATTTCTCTGGTTTAAATCGAGAGAAATTCTAGAATCTCTCTGGAAGAGAAGAGTGAACTGCAATTTTTTCTGATTTGATCAATTTTCTCTGGACGAGTCAAAAAATAATTTTCTCTGGCATGTTTAATTTTCTCTGTGATGTTCAATTTTCTCTAGATTTTTTTGGTTTTGAATTTCTCTAAAAAAGAAGAGACAACTATAATTTTCTCTGGTTTGATCAATTTTCTTTGGTTGAGTCAAAACACAATTTTCTCTGTAATGTTAGAATCTTGTGACAAAATGGGACAAAAGAGAAATTTTCAAGTGCATTTTGTTGAGTGGTGGAAGTTAGAATTTTGTTATTAAAGTAAGATCAGTATTAGTTGTGAGTCATTTTTAAAAGATTGTGAATTAGATTGTCACAATGTTGGTTTTTACCGTCACAAATGGTACTAGTTTTTGAGTTGTAGGTTGCAAAAATTTGAACTCGGAGAAATTTCAATTTTCTCTAGTTTGAAACCACCACTTAGACCACCACTGCGTTCATCAAAGGCAATGTGGTCGAGATATCATACATAGATGAATTGTGGAAAAAGAGTAAGCTTGAAGAGATTTGTAAACTAGAGAAAATAGTGAAGAGATTTGAATAATAATGAAACCTTGTGAATTTTCTCTGGAGAGTGGGAAGTCTAAAGTAATTTGGAGAGAATTTCTCTAGAGAATGGGAAATCCAGAGAAAGTCCAGATAAATTTGGAAAGAATTTCTCTGGAGAGTTAAAAGTCCATAGAGAGAATTTCTCTGGATATGGTAAAAGCAATAGTGGTGAATGAGATGATCTTAAAATAGTAGCAGAAACTATTACTTGTGAATATTGTGTGGCAGTAATATATTTAAGGTATCAGAATTAAATGTCCCTTAATAGAGTTCAATGCAAAGAACAGGTTTCTAACTAACCCAAGGCTTTTCCATATCTAATCTTTTTGCATATACATATGTCTTTTATATGTGGTTGATTATCATTAGTAACTACCTCTGTCATACCGTAATGAGCCATTCAATTCTAAACTTACATGTTAAGCTTGGCAAGTGCAAAAGTAGGTTTTAGTTTTTCAAAATTTATCAAAATATTGCTTATTGACAATAAAATGGGCAAGGAAAATCCAGAGAAATTTGGAAAGAATTTCTCACAAATTTCTCTTGAGAACTCTCCAGAGAAATTTGGGGAGAATTTCTCTGAGAAGTTTAGAGAATTTCTCTGGATTGAAATTTCTTTGGATCGAAATTTCTTTAGATCAATGTGTGAGAGACCTTAGACATTATGAAAATATTAGATGTCCTTTTTACTATAAAATCTTAATACCAAGGACTTTAAAAAAAAAATCCCCATTTTTTTTTGCATTTAGTAATGAAGAAAATAAGCAAAAAAAATATTGTTTATTTTGGCTTATTTTTGTCTTTTTTGAATTTTTTTTAAGGAAATTATAATTTTTCGGTTCATTTTGTCGAATTGAATTTAGAAACCTAAAGCTTTTTTAAAAAAGAGGGAATTACACTAACAGTCCCTACAGTTTGGGCCTTGTATCACTTTGATCCTTGATTTTTCAATTGTGACACATTTGACTCTGAATTTTGAATCATGTTCCAAATAAGGATAATTGAATATACTATTACTTAATTTCAAGGGTAAAATTGTCAATTTGATATTTGATAAACATAAATGTTAAAAAAATATTTTTGAATTTTTAAAAATAATTTCTACCAATCAAAGATAAAATTATGTAAAATTAATAAATCTTTTAGACATTTATTTATTTATTTTATCAAATTAATTTTTATTTTTGTTTGGATGATTATCATGTAATGAGTGGTTATTAAGATTTTAATGTGTAATCGATATATTTAATATATGAAATGTTTTTAGTTTTGAATTTTTTAATTTAATAGATTGATTTAATAATGATATCAAAGTTGTCGCCATATTAGACTTTTGACGAACTCTACCTCCATCACCGGAGTTCATCGTCGTCATCATCTTCTCTAACTCTCTCTCCCCCGTCAAACGAAGCTCAAAGCATCTCAGAGAAAGAAGAGCAATGAAGAAAAAGCTGGTCTCTAGTGGCGCCACCATTAGTCTCCGAATTTCTTCACCGAATTGAAGCGATTCAACTCCAATTTCTTCAGTTTTCTCTCTGCAACTCGCGGATCTAATTTCAGTACCAAAATTTTGCATGGAAATTCGCCGAAGATTGACGAGGATCTTCATAGTTGTCGCCATCAAAGCCGATGATGGAAATGATCTTCACAGAAGTGGTTATGTTGATCCATCAAAGAAATAGATATCTAGCAAAGTTGTTGTGATCGTTCTATTAATATGTGGTCTTCTCACAACTCTGGCATTTACTGCTTCTATTAGAGTATGTCTTGTGCGTGTTGGCTGATAATATAGTTTGTATAATCTAATCTAGGAACATGGAATACACAGATTGCATCTTGACATCATTGATTAAACTATTTTGGGGACAAACATGATCTTAGTTTACTAAATCATTATAAATCTGTAATTTATTGCAGGGTACATTCACAAGGCTTCATTATTATTCAAAATCAAAAGAGAAACAATAATTATAAACAAACCAGAGAATTTGGCAAAGATGAAGAATGAAGTTGGAAGAGAAGAGAGAACTATAATTTTCTCTTGTTTGATCAATTTTCTCTGGCATGTTTAATTTTCTCTGGCATGTTCATTTTTCTCTGGATTTCTCTGGTTTGAATCGAGAGAAATTCTAGAATTTCTCTAGAAGAGAAGAGAGAACTGCAATTTTTTCTGATTTGATCAATTTTCTCTGGATGAGTCAAAAAATAATTTTCTCTGGCATGTTTAATTTTCTCTAGATTTTTTTGGTTTAGAATTTCTCTAAAAGATAAGAGACAACTATAATTTTCTCTAGTTTGATCAATTTTCTTTGGTTGAGGCAAAACACAATTTTCTCTGTAATGTTAGAATCCTGTGACAAAATGGGACAAAAGATAAATTCTCAAGTGCATTTTGTTGAGTGATGGAAGTTAGAATTTTGTTATTGAAGTAAGATCAGTATTAGTTGTGAGTCATTTTTAAAAGATTGTGAATTAGATTGTCATAATGTTGGTATTTACCGTCACAAGTGGTACTAGTTTTTGAGTTGTAGGTTGCAAAAAATTGAACTCGAAGAAATTTCAATTTTCTCTGGTTTGAAACCACCACTTAGACCACCACTGCGTTCATCAAAGGCAATGTGATAGAGATATCACACATAGATGAATTGTGGAAAAAGAGTAAGCTTTAAGAGATTTGTAAACTAGAGAAAATAGTGAAGAGATTTGAATAATAATGAAGCCTTGTGAATTTTCTCTAGAGAGTGGGAAGTCTAAAGTAATTTGGAGAGAATTTCTCTAGAGAATGGGAAATCCAGAAAAAGTCCAGAGAAATTTGGAAAGAATTTCTCTGGAGAGTTGGAAGTCCATAGAGAGAATTTCTCTGGATATGGTAAAAGCAATAGTGGTGAATAAGATGATCTTAAAATAGTAGCAGAAACTATTACTGGTGAATATTGTGTGGCAGTAATTTATTTAAGGTATCAGAATTAAATGTCCCTTAATAGAGTTCAATGCAAAGAACAGGTTTCTAACTAACCCAAGGCTTTTCCATATCTAATCTTTTTGCATATACATTTGTCTTTTATATGTGGTTGATTATCATTAGTAACTACCTCTGTCATACCGTAATGAGTCATTCAATTCTAAATTTACATGTTAAGCTTGGCAAGTGCAAAAGTAGGTTTCAGTTTTTCAAAATTTATCAAAATATTGCTTATTGACAATAAAATGGGCAAGGAAAATCCAGAGAAAGTCCAGAGAAATTTGGAAAGAATTTCTCACTTCAGAGAAATTTGGGGAGAATTTCTCTAAGAAGTTTAGAGAATTTCTCTAGATTGAAATTTCTTTGGATCAATCTATGAGGGACCTTAGACATTATGAAAATATTAGATGTCCTTTATTGTGACAACCCTCACCTCTGATTACTGCTAAATTATGATTAAGCATAATAAGTAATTGAACATACTGAAATTCTGAACTGAACACATGAGTATGTTGCTTGATTGCATTTTCTATTTGTTTGTCATAAATTGATTTGTTTATGTTTTTAGTTTCGAATTGCGGATTGAAGGCCTTATCGGCGACTGTTTCATAAATTGTTTGTTATTTTATGCTAGTTAGAATTTATGTGATTTCATGGTAGGTTTAATTTAAATTTGATTTGGAATGATTAAATTAGAGTTATTTAAGTTAAATTACATTAGTTGGAGTTATTTTCACTTCTGTCACTAAGTGGCTTGATTCTAGACCACCTCTCCTCCACTTTATATCATTTTGATGCATCACTTTGTTCATCTTCCTAGACCATAACTGAGAGAGAGAGAGAGAGTTAGGACAAAGCTTGTTTTCATTTGAGAATTGCTTGGAGACTTGGAAGAGATTGAAGGGAATTTGCACATTTGAGCTGCCACATCTAGAATTCAGGGCCTAAGGTAGGAAAATCACCTTCTTAATTGTGAATTCAAGTCATTTCTTGCATGGTCCATGGTAAATTAGTGATCTAAGCTAAGAATTGGTGTAAAGTGTTGAATTAAAAGTGATTCCATGCATGCATGTTCATATTATGACATTTCGAAGTTATTTTTCATGAAATCTTACATGCAAGTTCATGTTTTGATTGTAGTCCATGAATTCATCATGTTTTTCCATCAAATTGCCAATTTAATCTTGATTTGAGGTGTTGGAATTTAAAAGAGATCATGCATGTTGTGTTTGAACTTTGTTCTTGAAGTTTATTTGAAAATGGTGTTCAATTGACTCATCGTTGGGCTTTGATTTCTCAAATTGATCTTTGAAACATGTTATATTATAGGTTTAAAGTGTTTTCCAGAAAATTAGCCCAAAATGATCGAGTTTGAGGCTTAAATGCTTGAGTTTTTGTGCTTGGGGATGAATTTGAAAATTCCAGATTTTGGACCCACGCTCGAGCGTAGGACTTCAGGCTCGAGCGTACCCTCTGAGTCGTGCATTTCCGCTCGAGCATAGAAAGTTACGCTCGAGCGTGAAATGCATGTACCCAGAAGTTCTTGTGTTTTACAGTCCGCTCGAGTGAGAGAGTTCATACTCGAGCGGAGGTTGAGCGTCCGTCTAGCGTGAATTGCATGCATCCAGTACTTTTCATGGAGTTTACAGTCCACTCAAGCGCAGGAAGTCACGCTCGAGCAGAGATCCTTTGTCTGCATGTCCGCTCGAGCGCAGAAAGCCACGCTCGAGCGAGACCCCTGTTTTCTGAAAATTTTGAAAAGTGTTTTAAAGTACAGCTTTGCATCCTCATTTCATCCTAGGCATTCCTAGGCCTAGTTTAAGGCATCTCAATGAGGTTATTGATGTAGAACCACAACGAGTCAAGATAGGGACTAAGTTGTTGATTCCCAAGTGTGTAACTTAATGTGTGTTCGTTTTGTAACTATGTAGGGTTGGCATCCGAGGACGCTCATTAGCTGCTTATAGCCCAGTACTCTGTGAGTAACAATGTTGTAAATATATGTTCAATTATAATTATTTTTCTGAATGATCAACTATTCTGCTTACTGAATTGTTATTGTTTAATGAATGAATATTTATCCTATTTGTAAACTATAACTGTGGCATCCATATCAATTTACTGTTACTGTACTGTTACTGCTATTATCACAGAGATCTCTGTCGGTTCCCATGTTTGGAACCACTACTGTTTACTGTTATAATGGCCATCAACTGACTGTTCAGTCTGTTAAGACCTACTGTACTGTTTTGTTATTGTATGTACCACATATGACTGCTATGATTTCTAAATGACTGATATGACTGTTTAATTACTAAAAGGACATTCATTCTTAACCTCTTTACACAACTGTTATTCACTGGGTTTTAGCTCACTGTTTATATATATGTGTAGGTGTCTAGGCACCGGACTGGAGCTAGGAGCGTCGGGTTAGTTCTCGTTTTGTCAAGCCAACCGTTGTGCCTCACTGCGAGGTTCCAAGTCGTTTCAGGCCATGGCTGCTTTGGGGCGTTTTAGATTTCCCCCTTTGCCTTTGTTCTGTAATAAATGTTAAGACTTGTACTGTACCGTTGTGGTAAAGATTTGGTCCCTAACCTGAATGTTTGTACATATGGTATATATATGTTTTGCTTATGAATGTGAATATGTTCGAAAAAGTCTTTTTGCATATAGACTGTTACAGCTCATTAGACATCTCTTATTACTGTTTTGGCTTCCGCCAGCCCCTGTACTCTGTATTACTGTCTTGACTGTTAAGCAGGCCTTCAGTAATCACAGATTACTGGCCGGTTACGGTGCTAAACCCATAGGGACGGGTTTGGGTCGTGACATTTATACTATAAAATCTTAATACCAATGACCTTAAAAAAAAAAAATCCCCTAGATTTTAACAGTTAAACTTAATTTTCACCAAATTTTATTAAAAATAAGTCTCAATGAAATCGTCGTTTAAAATAAATTTTTGTGATATTTTTTTCATATGTCATTAAAACTTCCAAATTATTGACTTTTTTATCAAAATTTTTATAAATTGTCGCTAAAACTTAAAATTAATGATATTTTTCTATAACAATTTTTTTAAATTGTCATTGAAAGTTGCAGATTAATGACTTTTTTATAACAATTTTTTTAAACTGTCGCTAAAATTTATAATTAGTGACATTTTTTGTGACATTTTTCAAACTGTTGATGAAAATTAATAATTAGTAACGTTTTAATAGTGTTTGATGAAAAGTGTCATTAATTATCACAGGATCTATTAAATAATAAATTAAAACCTACATATAAGTCCTCCTAAAACAAAGGATCATTTTTCGTAAAGTCATGTTCTTAAATATTATGTTTCATTTAATCCATCTTCGTTTTTAATATTCCATTAGGTCCTATTTAAAATAATATGACCAAATCACAATTTCAAACTTTTTTAGCATGTTTTCATTTTTTAAATCAATACAAAATTTAAAAATAATAACAGTCCCTCATTTCATGGAAAAATTTATATTATTTATTTTATGGGAAAAAATATATATATATATATATATCCCTTATTCTATGAAAAATATTTCTTTTATTTCATGGAGAAAATTTCTCATTTATTCCAATGAGAGAAAAAATCTCATATTTTCAAAATCATCAATCATCAACCTTCTAAAAATCTCTCATTAAATGTTGATATAACCTTTTACATTACAGATGCATGCTAGAAAACAGCATCCCCATACACTCAATGTTACGTGAGGGTGTGGATATTAATATTAGGTGCGACTACCTATTTGTATTACAAAATTAATGTGAATATTCACATCTCTATGTACATGCTATGTTTGTGACCAAAATAACATATTGTTGTTTATACCAATATGATTATTTTTGAAAGTAAATATTAACACATTGTTATTTGCGCTTGGATGACTATTCCAAAATGTAAATATTAATATTGATTTTTTTTTAAACTAATTAATATTAACATTGGTTAATGATGTGATAATCACAACACCAATAGGAATACATTACAATGTGATAATCCACAACAAACAATGTCTCTGTATGATGTGAACATTTCATGCAAAAATCATATAATAATCAGTGATAATATGAACATTCACATTATGCAATAATCAATCTACATAGCATATCATGCAACATCACATGCTTCAAATGTTAAGGTTCTTATCACCAAATGCAAAATATTAAAATTTGATAATTCACTACAATAATGACTCCAGTAAATGTAAACGTTCACATTTACTAAAATACCCGACCAATATTTTTATTTTATTTTTGCTATATCTAAACCTCAATATTCAAACTATCTTTCTATATACCTAATGTGGGGACATAATTTTTAAATGACAACACGTGGCTAAGGTGGCACCGAAGTGCCAGCCGAGATGCCACGTGTCCTGATCATAACACCGAGATGATCTCGGCTAGGTCGATGTTATCTGCGAAGATACCGGAATCCGAGATGGCGGATAAGTTATAAGAATCCTTAGAATGAGAGGGGACTTCAACTAAGATAAGGATAAAGCTCTTAGGGAGTTTATCTTTATCTATTTAAGAGTCCTAGATAAGCATTGAGCCAGAGTCCATTGATGCTAGGCTTCTACAGGGATCAGGTCAATGTTGATTATAAAAGTAAGGCACTCTCGTGGGTCTAAGGTACGTTTTTTGTGTTTTGAATAGTGAGTTAAACACTTTTGCTATCTTTGAGAGATAACTGACTTGATCGTCGAAGTGCCCCGGGTAGACGAACCACTACCGGAATCTTATCTTTTTGTTGATAGGTCGTTCGGGCTTAATCTATTCTGCCGGTGTTCTCCAGCTAAGTACCTGTTTGGCAGTGTGGTCGAAAATTGACACACACAATTTGGCGCCGTCTGTGGGAAAGGAAGAAGAATAGATGGCCAACGACGAACAGAAAGAAAAGGTTGGGGACGACATCCCTACTGGGAGTGGTAAGCACTTTGATCCCAATGTAGAGGAGGATAATTGTAATAAAGAAACTCGGGATTAGAATCCCAAAGAGAAAGACGTCGGCCAGGAGGGCAACGTACCAAAGAAGGCAAACCGATGCGGGTATTATAACGAGAACGACTTCCAGGTATGGAAAGACAGATGCTTGCGGGGGGACAGAGAAATGAAGGGAATGGCGGACAAATTGGCGGACCTGCAAACGGTCGTCAATTCCATAACGTAGAACAACGTCATGCAGCCACCGTTCCCATTACAAGATACGTCGATTCCAGCGGCCAAGAATGATGCCCATAAAGGGGGACATAAAACAGTTCCTGCAGTTCCACAGCACGACAGGACCAAAAGACATTCTCACCGGCCTTTATGGGAGGACGGGCATAGAGAATCAACGGGAAGAGAATCCCAGAAGACACGTCGAACCAAAAAAGCATGCACTAAAGAACATCGGGGTGTTCAAGGGAAGGAACTCTGTTTCGACACAACCAATAAAGGGATGTCCAAGAGGACTCATAACGACGCCGGAAGTAGTGCCGAAAAGGCTGAGATTCGAAGATAGCCGAGGTCCTGGATGAACCAAGAAGGACCTGAGGGATTACCTCCAAAGGAAGCGACATGATGCCGAGGTAACCTTCCCGGTTAAGCCAAGAACCCCGTTCTCAGTAGAGCTTGACAAATTTGAGGCCCTGAAAAGGTTCAGTATGCTGAGATTCCAGATATACGACGGTAAGTCGGACCCCAAATTTCACGTCGGCTTGTATCTAAACTCGATGGCACTATACACCGGGAACAAGCCGTTGCTTTGCAAGGTGTTCCCCTCGTCCTTCGGGAAAATTGCATCAGATTGGTTTCACAAGTTGCCGAAAGGAACTGTGAAAACCTGTGAAAGCCTAGCCAAGATGTTTGTGGCCAGGTTTGTGACAAACAAGCTACAACCATTAATGGTGGACTCCCTGATGGCTCTGAGAATCAATGAGGATGAAAACCTTAGGGCCTATGCCAAGAGGGATTATGAGATATTTAACTAGATACTAAGATGTAATCAAGAGGTGACGGTCGTGTCTTTTAAGAACGACCTGAAAGATGATTGTTTGCTTCAAAAATCATTAGCAAAGACACTGCCAAAAAGTATGGAGGAATTGATGGTCAGAATTGAGAAGTATGCAAGGGCCGAAGAAGACACGCCGGGAACAAAAGTGTAGAAACAAGAGAAGGGAAACAACTTGCCGAAACGAGGCCGAGGTAATGGCAGATACAACAAGTAAGAGACAGGATTAAGGGCTGCACATGCAGTCACAACCGTATTCTGAATCCCAGTTTACAAAGTCTTTGAGAAAATCCGAAATCAACCCTATTACAGAACACTAGTAAGGATTCCGGGCGAATTTATGGAAAACAACCTTGGTAAGCACTGTGCTTACCACAACGAAGATGGGTATCTGACTCAGGGGTGCAGAGCCCTGAAGGCACATCTGGAAGACCTAGTAAGACAAGGTCATTTAAGGGACCTTGTAGACGAGGCCAGAACAAGGGAAGAGCAAGCAAGACTGCCTCAAGCACCGACAGCACCGCTTCCTCCAGCACCACAACCACAGGCAGGTGGACCTCGAGTGATCAATGTGATTCACTTGAAGGTTAATGAGAATGAAATATGTGGAAAGACTCGAAAGCAAGTAAAAATAACACTTAGCTCTTACCATCTTCCTCTCTGAACAGTGTACGGCTTAAAGGGTAGAGGTGAAGATCGTCGTTTGGAAGGAACTCCCAGTTGCCCGATACGATGAAATAATCGTCCCTAGCGCCCTTGTTGGAATCAGGGAGGTCGGCAATGAGTTTTTATTCTGTTGACCTCGGCTGAAGGTAATAAATGTAGCCTTTTTCTAACTTAAGGCCACATATGGTGTAGCAGTACTGGATGTCGGCAAAGGTGACCCTAGCATTCTCTCTTTTGGCTAAGGCAATTATACTATTGATAACTCGGTAGGCGTTAATGGCAAGCTGCATTGGGTTCTGTTTGTAATAGTGTAGGACTTCTCGGAAAAGAATATCAAGAGGAAGCCTAAGTCCATATTCTATGAAGGCTATGACTGGAAAAGGTATGGAGTCGTCCTTAGGCATGATGGTGTCCTCCTGCCTAGCAAGCCTGAGGTGGACATCGACAGGAATGGCGAACTCCTGCCTAAAATATTCTAGCTTAATTAGGGTGTCTACCTTCCACCTCCACATACCCATTACGTCGGCTTAAAGGGAAAGTATTGGGTTGCAAGAGGAAGTGGTTTATTAGGGTTTTAAAGACCTCGGCAAAACCTAAACGAATGTTGGGGCAAGGGTTTTTTGAGATCTAAACGGAATTTGTTTCAATTTTTCCTAGAGTTTGGAGTTCTAAGGCAAATCCCAATCCTAGAATTACTAAAACAGAATGATTAAAGGCAAGAATCTGGAAAAAATAATAAGAAAACAAAAACAAAAATATGATTCAGAGTCAAGAACGGTGATGAACTATCAAGAACACAGTAACAAAGTGTGTATACAAGTGAGAGGCCAAGAACGGTGGCAAATTAAACAAGTGTATCAACGATGTGTGCACAAAGGTCATGAATCAAAAGCAGATTGAATAAACATGAAATTGCAAAACAGAACATACTCAAACATGTGAATGATGAAGACAGAGACTGAAGAACGTGAATGCGTTCATCACAGCAAGTAAAGTAGAGGCAACAGAGTATTACAGACTAAAAGGGGGAAAGTAGTAACTCACCGAAGAAAATAGAGCCGGTGTGAGATACGACGGAGTTGAACACAGGTGGTACAAGTAGCAAGACGGTGAATGTTTCACCGGAGAAGACAAACGGAGTAGTTACAGAGAACTTTGAGAAGACGATAATGGTGGTTTGGGAGAAAAAGGCTTAGAGAGAGAAAATTCGTGCAAAATCAAAGATGTAAAGTGAAAAGACGGAAAGAGGGAAAGGTTTTTTTGTCAAAACACGGAGAAAGCGGTAAAGTGGTATTGAATGTGTCTTGGACGACATGCTTGTCAGATGGTGCATGCAAAAGTGACACGACTTGATGGCGTATGTTAGGTACGGTTCGATGGGGAAGAGACGCGTGGCAAAAACGGTTGAAACTCTTGGAGTTCTTAATTTAAAGGAACAGGACCTCGGCTAGAAGGACGATCTCAGCTAAATAACTTGAACAAACTTGGTTATTGGTTCTAAAGCATTAATGGAAATGGATTACAAGTCTTGGTCGTATTGAGCCGACGAATGATGACCTCGGTAATGAAGGACAAAGTGAGCTTAGCCGACGTGCTAAATGGAGGAAATGATATAGGTTCCATCACCTCAGGATGCTGAGGTAATAGAACCTAGGGGGCAGTTGCGGGGACATAATTTTTAAATGACAACACGTGGCCAAGGTGGCACCGAAGTGCCAGCCGAGGTGCTACATGTCCTGATCATAACGTTGAGATGATCTCGGCTAGGCCGAGATTATCTGCGAAGATACCGGAATCTGAGATGAACGGATAAGTTATAAGAATCCTAGAATGAGGGGGGACTTCAACTAGGATAAAGATAACGCGCTTAGGGAGTTTATCTTTATCTATGTAAGAGTCCTGGATGAGCATTGAGCCAGAGTCCATTGAAGCTAGGCTTCTACAGGGATCAAGTCAATGTTGATTATAAAAGTAAGGTATCCTCATGGGTTTAAGGTACACTTTTTATGTTCTGAATAGTGAGTTAAACACTTTTTGCTATCTTTGAGAGATAACTGACTTGATCGTTGGAGTGCCCCCGGGTTGACGAAGCACTGCCGGAATCTTATCTTTTTGTTGACAGGTCGTTTGGCCTTAATCTATTATGCCGGTGTTCTCCAACTGAGTACATGTTTGGCAGTGTGGTCGAAAATTGACACACACACCTATCAAATTAATAATGGAAAATGATATATACACCTAACAAATTAATAACGATAACTGAATTAATTGTTTTATGAATTAAAGTTTTAAGAATGATGTAATATAATTATAAGATCTTTTTTGAGGTTTAGAAAAAAATATAACAACTTTTGCGGTTAATATAATTACTATAGAATCCCTTTTAATAAGGTTAAAGAGGCAAAAATTAATATAGGTCATATGAACACACAAATATACACAAAGTAAATATAAATTTCAATATAAAAAAATTGACAATATTATTTTTTTTTCAATAATTCAACTAATAAATTTATGATGAAAATGGACAAAAAATATTATATGAATTAAAATCTTAAGAAAACTTAGTATAATTATGCTATATTCATGGGGCTTATTGTATTAACCTTAGAGAAGATTAGTTTAATTTACCTTATTTATTGGGGTGAATTACACTGATCTCCTTTGAGATGACCATAAAAAAATAAATAAAGCAAGGTATACAAGTTTGACATAATTACACTAAACTCCCTTAAGGTTTTAATTCACATATCATTTGGCACCATTTTCATTAAAAATTTATTAGTTGTATGAATGAAATATCATATCTTTTTCATTTAAATATATATTTTACCTTATATATTTTTGTGTCTTCATATTATCTGTATTATTTTTTGTCTCGTTAACTTTACTTAAAGAATAATCAATATAATTATGTCACAACTGTAATGTTTACTATATTTATCTTAAAAAATTAAGGAATGTCAGCATAATTTAGCGTATTAGGCATCGTTTGGCAATTTTATAAGCCAAAAAATCACCTCAAAAAAATTAAAAAGTCAATAAATACCAAAAAGTCAAATATTGATTTCTATTCACTTTAACTTTTGCACATGTTTTCATAAAAAAATTTAAAAATCATTTCAAACATATTGGCCACAGTTGTTTTGATTTTCAAAATTTTATTTTATAATTAAAAAAATACAAATTAATTTGATGAACGAAATAAAAAAGAAAAGTTTACATATTTTAAATTTTTTTGTTCCTAAACACAAACTAAACATGACATTAATTTTTTTTCATATCATATTGTTATCAAAAAATAAAAAATTAACTAAAAAAACAGGTTCCAAACGAATCTTATAAAACACAACCAACACGTGCATGTCATGTACATCCAACATATGTATCTATTCTTTTTGTTAAATAAGACTACGAACGAGTTGAGTTGAATCGAGTTGCTTATCAAATTCGTCTATTGAACTCAAACTCGATCCATTAATATTAATAACATTTCAGCTTGACCTGACAAGATTTTCTTTTAAAATTTTTATTATTTAAATAAAAAAAATTATTTATATTATTTAATATATAAATAATATTATTTAAATAAAAATAAACAAATTAGGCTTATGTGGGAGTTCGAGTTTAATATTTGAATTTGAGTCCAACTCGTTTAAACGAACCAAATCGAACTGGATTGAATCAACCTTAACGATCTGAAACGAGCCAGGTCCCGATCGACTCATTTTTGCAGCCTTACTTTCATTCTTGTTGTAGGGGCTTGCAGAGAGTATCTGACTCTCTTCTCGTCTCACTCTCTTCCGACTCTCTCCACATTCGTTTCTTTCTCCAGGTACATTTGTTGGAAAAAATGATTTTTGGGGACTTTAATTTAATATTAAAGTGTGGTGACTTTATTTAAATATTTAAGTGGGTCCTAACCATTTTTTGTGTTGGGTTCAAGTGAGCCAAAAACCATTAGGTTTTGAATAAAAAATTGCCAAGAAATTGCTTCATGATGTTAGATTCATGAATAGGATTTTAAAGAGTATTTAAATCTTTTTTCTTGGCTAAAGGTTGTGAATCCTTTGGGCATCCATACTTTTCATTTTGTAGAAAGGGGCTATGGATGCTTGGTGTTTTAATGACTAGTCTTAAAGGCTGGAGGCTTTTCCTCTCTCCCCTATACATGTATAAATTGAGACCCTCCTGTCAAGTTTCAATATAGAAATTTTTGCTTCCATTTTACAAGTCAGTTTGCTTGATAGTTCCTATTGTGAGAGAGTGCTGCCATTGTTTTGTTCGCTAAGCTAGACAGATAGTGCTTCTGCCGTAGCTGGTTTTGACCGTTGTATCCTAGGAGGCAGACGCCGGGTTTCCTCAAGCAGTCGACTCGTGAGGCGGCGAAATCTGTTTTAAGGAAACTGCTTCCGTGCAGGCTTCGGTTTTGTCTCTTTACCCTTTATTGTTTTTTGTGTATTTCTGTTGAAATTTAGTTGTAATTATCAGCATATGTTCTTGGTATATAATTTGTTTTTTTCATAAATCTATTTATTTAATTTCACAATTTTGAACAAGAAGTTTAAAACATATTTCGTATATCTTTTCTATGAAATTGATTGAATAGATTTATATAGACTATTAGGTTAGCTTTGTATAATGTTACTAGGAATTGTTGCGGAATTGCTCACTATTTCAATAGTTGTAAATTATGCAATAGTACTCTCTAATTGCTTAGTTTAATTAGAATGCTCTATTATAATTTGCATACTTAATTGTATTAGTATGATCTTGTTTTATGCGCATGGTTCATCATTTCCCTACCATGATTTGCATGAATTTTAAGGTTATAAAATATAATTTATGGATGTTGCAATTTTGACAAGCTAATTCTATTCTAGTCTCAATTTGTTACATGCTTATTATTTTCTAAGCTAGATTACATAATTTAATGTATTTGGAGTTATAGAGTTTTATGAATTGTGTACATGATTAATCTAAATTATCTAATTGTGTGCATTAACATGAATTATTTAATTGGGTGCATTAATCTAAATTATTTATTTGGGTGCATTAATCTGAATTATTTAATTAGGTGCATTAACTTTGAATTTGACTTATCTATTTGGAGTTATTAGTTTAAATGTTTATTATGAATTAATTCCATTCATGACTCATGAGTATTGAACTTTATTTTAAAGTTGTAATTTAATTTTGAAGTTACTAATTGTATTTTGTTTTGGTACCTTATATTAGTTGGTTACTTATATAATTAATAGTTGGCTAGATGGTTTCAATTATTTATTATAATTAATTTTTTTAGATTATTTGTTTGTATTCTGTTGTGGTTTGCTATTAACTTTCTTTGTAGGGATACCAATGCGAAAAACAAATATAAAACCAAATGAATAGAATTTGGGATGTAAAAACAAAAATGTTTGAAGCATGTTTGCTTGAGATGTAATTGATTTGTTTACCAATTTGTAGTAACAAGTTTTATTTACTTATATTGTTGTAGCAATGGTTTTACATTGCTTGTAAAAGTTTTGAAGCCTGGTTTGCTTTAACCTAGTTCATCCCTAAGAAAATTTAATTTTTAATTTGTTTATCACGGACTAGGAGTCAACATGCTCTTAAAAGTTTTGTCAAAAGGTTAACTGGGTTTTAAGTGGGACCGATGTGAACCCTCCAGTTTTCCTGAGAACTTTCTTGACCATGTTCGATTCTAGGTTTTGTGGTGAGACTAATTTTTGAATTAGGGCTTGTTTGGGGTGTCATAAATAAGTGTACTTTTTGACTTTTTGGACTAAAAAATTGAGAGAAAAAAGATAGTTGTTTGGAATAAATTTTTGACTTTTTATAAAAAGTTGTGTAATATAATATTAGTTAACATGGTAAAATGACTGTTTTACCCTTCGTCACTTACACACAATCTCGGCAGTACGTGTCACCGTTGCGCAGCGTCACTTTACGTCTGTGGTGACAATCACTTCCAACATATAATTTTTAAATATTTTTCTTCATTTCCATGGACACTGTGCAACGGTCAAAGGCACTTATATCTTTTCTTTATTCATAATTTTTGTTTCTTGCAGCCAAATTTTTTTTTGTTTTTCTTTTCCCTAACATTTTTGTTTTTATTATTTTTCATTTTAAAACAATGTATTTTTTTAATTCTTTTCCTTTTATCATTATTATTTGTTTTATTTCTTTCCTTTTTTATTCAAATTTTTTTTCCATTCTTTTCCACTTAACATAATTTTTTTTTCTTCCCGTTGTAGTCGGTACTTGTCCTTTTAATATTATTATTTTTTTTGTTTTCATAATTTTATTCAATTTCTTTTTTCCACTCTTTTCGTTATAATTTTTGTTTTCTTTCTTTTCCTTTGTTGTGAATATTTCTTTTTCATTCTTTTCGGTTTTTTTTTCTTCTCCTTTTCACATTTATATTTTATTTTTTATTCTTTTCCTTTTAATATTATTAATTTGGGTTTATTATTTTCCTTTTTTTGTCATTTTTTTGTATTCTTTTCTTTTTACATGTAAGTTTTTGTTGAATGTTTTCATTTTTTATTCATTACTTTTTTTCTTTTCCTTTCAAAATTTTTTTTTAAATTCTTTTCTTTTCGCTTTTATTGTTTTCGTTTTAACAAATTTGGTTTCATTCTGTTTTATATTGCTTTTTTTGTCATTTTTTTTTCTTTTCCTTTTCTATTATGCCTAGTGCTGTTCTAGGTTGTTCAACCAAGTTTTTTTATTTTATTCTTTTCATTTCGTTTTCAATAGTGTTTTTTGGACATATGTAGCGTAAAATTGGATACAAAACTTTATCAACTTCCTGCTGTGAAGTATTACAAATTTAGAAATACAAAACACATTAACAAACCATGATAATAATCTTGCGACGGATCTGAGTTACACACATTACAAATTTAACCAACATTAATGTTTCAATTATTCGTGTTCAGTTGCTGGGCTAGTTGGTACGTAATGTTCGCTCGTACAACTGTCATTGCGGGGTCGGAGTCCCCTTCCTCAATCACATCCGCAACCCGTGCGTATTCATCGTGGTCGGGCATTTCGGGAGCCACGTATTCGGTGCTATTTGCGATAGGAACTGTGACCTCATCAATTTCACTGTTTCGGCGTATGAAGTTATGTAACGCCATCGACACACACACAAAGATCACTTGATTAGCGAAACTCAACTTCTGAATATTCCGCAATGCCCCCCACCTCGACTTTCACGCACCGAATGTCCGCTCGATACAACTACGCAATGACGAATGTGCCTTATTGAATAGTTCGAACTCATTTTGTGGTCTTCGATTTCGATGAGCATTTTGGTGATACCTATATCCCTTGTATGGGGCTAGGTACCCTGTCTTGTTGCTGTAGCCGCTATCCACCAAGTAGTATTTTCCTACAACGAACATTTTTTTACAAACAAGTTGTTTGAGAAAAATAATTTTGCGTCATTTTTTTTTTCCAGAGGATATTATCTATTTTTGGTAAGTTCTCAATTACGATAGCAAGTACGAATGTGTAAATTGTCTTATATTATTTTCAGATTATACTACTTTGTTACGTAAGATATACTTTTACCAGGTGCGGGGTGCGATGTTTAGGTTCGGTTGTCACGTAGTGCAGCACCCTACTGTCGTGTATGCTCCCGTCCCAACCGGCTGACACAAACGTGAAGCACAAATCGAAGTCACATACGGCCAGTATGTTCTGTGTTGGGACGCCTTTCCGGCCGTAATACGAAGTGGCGTACTCTTCCGAGACACGAGCCATCACGTGCGTGCCGTCTAGTGCACCGATACAGTCCTACACAACGCACCATTACGCAGAATATATAAATACTAATTCATGGTATATGTCGCCACAGTGATATTTAAAATTATGTGAAACAGTCTCACCTTGAATGGCCGGTATCGCCGTTGCGATTGTAATTGTGGGTGGCCCCCCTGTTGCACTTGCTCAGGCGTAAGACTCCTACTATGAACCGCTGTGAACGGTATCATAACATTCAAAACCTCATGAAAATTCCGTGACAAAGTCTCCTTCGAGTGTTGGAACCGTTCTTGCAAATCTTTCATCTTCATTCCCTGCAATGCACAAATGAAAATGGCTACCTTCTCTTCTAGCGGAACGCCATGCTCCCGCTGTGGCAGTATTAAGAGGATATCATCTACATGAACAAGTAACAACACAGTTAGTGTAGTAGAAGTCTGTTGAACAAAAAGAGAAGAATCGGAGGCACTTGTAACAAAACCATTGGAAAGCAGAAAATTCGAAAAAGTAGAATACCAAGCACAAGGGGCTTGCTTCAACTCATACAAAGCCTTGGTTAACTTGCAAACAAATTGAGGGTTGGTTGGATCAACACAACTAGGTTGTTGTGTCATGTAGACTTCTTCTTCTAAAACACCATGCAAGAAAGCATTGGAAATGTCAAGTTGCTTGATGGGCCAATCAAAATGAAGTGCGAAATAGAGCAAAATCTGAATTGTTGGTTGCTTGGCAACCGGACTGAAGGTCTCATGATAGTCAAGACCTTCCCCTTGAAGATAGCCCTTAGCAACAAGATGGGCCTTATGACGAGCCATAGTGCCATCATTGTTCTTCTTGAGACGAAATACCCGCTTACAACCTATGGCCTGTCTGCCAGGAGGAAGAGCGACCAATGTCCATGTAGATTGTTCTTGAAGAACCCTAAACTCCTCATCTATGGCTGCAGTCCAAGCTGAAGCAAGAGCAACCTCCTTGTAGGTGTGAGGCTCAACTAGATCAGAAGAAACAAACTGTTGTATAGGAGAAGTAACAGAAGATATGCTTGGATTTTGATTTGGTAACCATAGAATGGTGATTAAGAGAAGAAGCAATAGGGGCAGAAGGTTGAGAAAAAATAGGAGGAGGTAAAGAATAGGATTGAAAATCAATGTACACGGAGTCAATGGGTATAGGTGTAGGGTCAGAGGATGAAGGAACAGGTTGAACCACTACCGGAGCTACAGAGGAAGTCAGAAAAGCAGAGAAGAGAGGCAGAAGGCTGAGCAACAGCTTGACCTACAAACACAGAGGGCAGAGGTGCAGAGGTTTGAGCAGCCTGTGTCTGATGAGAGTGGGCAACAGACTGAGTCAGAAAAGAAGGCTAAAAGAAGTTATGAAGAACTAAAAGAGAATAAGACCGAGAAATAGCAAGGGAAGACTGAGAAAAAGGAAAAGTGTTTTCATGAAAAACATGTCTACTAACATAAATCTTGCCAGAGATTGGGTCAAGACATCTGTAATCCTTAATGGAGGGAACATAACCAAGAAATACACAAACAAGGGATCGAGGCTGAAGTTTGTGACACACATTGGGCTTTAACCAAGGAAAACAAAGACAACCAAAAGTATTGAGAAACTTGTAGTCAGGAAGTTGATGAAATAATTTTTCAAAGGGAGATTGATCATGAAGTATGGAGCTGGGTAACCTATTGATAAGAAAAACAGAATTAGCCACAACATCAAACCAATTGGTCAATGGCACACAAGGTTGTTGTAACAGAGCAATAATAACATGCCTATGTTTTCTTTCAGTAACCCCATTCTAGGGAGGGGTATAAGGACATGTTAGTTGATGATCAATGCCATGTTTTTTAAGAAATTCTTGAAATTGATGACCTAAATACTTAGTGCCATTGTCAGTTCTGAGAATCTTAAGAGGAACTTCAAATTGCTTTTCAACAAAGGATTTAAACTCAATGAATTTACCAAAAACTTCACTCTTAAAATGCAAGGGATACAACCAAGTGAATTTGCTATATTCATCCACAAACAACACATAGTATTTATAAGAAGCAGTAGAAGAAGCTTGAAAAGGTCCCCACACATCACTATGAATCAGTGAAAGGGGTTTATTTACAGTAGTAGAAGATAAACTTGAAAGGTAATCTATGGCTCTTGACCATGCAACAGTGACTAGAAGATATAGAAGATCCTTTTGCAGAGATAGGTAATCTCAGTTTATTACAAACTACATGAAGTTTACGAGCATATGGATGGCCTTGTCTAGAGTGCCAATCAGAGGAAGAAACGGTGGTACTGATGCAAGCTTTGTGAGGAGAAAACCTAGGAAGCACAGTTGGAAGATGGTAAAGTCCATTGATGTTGATGCCTTTATAGAGAATAGTCTTATCATGCTTGTCCGGAATAATGAACTCAAGCATCATTCGAATTTCTTGATTTCAAAATTAATTAGAAAAAAAAAATTTACAGAGTCTAAACAAATATTGAGCTATTAATTTTAATATAGATTATTAAGTTATAGAGGAAATTTTTACAAATGATGATCCAAAATTGGTAAAATACTGAGAAGTATAAAATATCTTCACAACAAAACAATAAAAATAAATTGACATCTAATAATTTAAGCATGTCTTACAATTCCCACATCAAAAACAAAAAACATAAAACATAAAATAAAATAAAATGAAGAAGAAGAAGATTAAAAAGTGCATTCAAGATTTAACCGAAGTAATATATTAATGACAATTCATTGGACTTTCAATACAATTTATGTGCATCTCACTTATTTTAATATATAATTTATAAATTGAATGTTTTTTTAAAATAAATATGATAACAGACGTTGGACACAAGAGTCAAATAATTAAAATAGATAGGGACAGAGGTGACGCGTAACTTTCATCTTTTTATTATTATTAGAGTCTCTGTCAAATTATTTAGCATAATTTTTATCTTAATTTATTAGGTATAAATAGCTAGTTCTAGAGGAATAAGCTCCCTTTCCATACCTTATCTCTCCATATTCTTCTTGTAGATTTAAATCTGGACTCATATTGATGATTCAAACGGTCTATCTCGCAAACTCCAAAATAAAAGTTATCTACGTAAAAAAATTAATTTCATTAGACAATTATAGATATAAAAATAAATTATATTTTATTTATAAAATGAACGGTAATTATAATTAAATTTGAACCATCTATTTTATAAGACAAAATGTGATTTGTTTCTATATTTATGATTATCCAATTAAGTTATTTTTTGTATGAATGACATTCATTACGAGACTTACAAAATAGGCTGTCCAGATCATTAGTGTGGCTCCGAATTGTAATCCACAGAAAGATATAAAAAAAGTATAGAGAGATAATATATGCAGAGAAGCTTATCCCGAATCTAAATCAATCTAAAAAAAGAGAATATCCTCTCTAGTATTTTTTTTCATTTAGTAGTTGATCAAAAATGTCACAATTTAATCAATAATTATTTCACTAGTCATAGCTTTTGAACCAACTCTTAGATAATGGTTAGACACCAAAAATAAAAAATAAAATAAAATAAAATTCTCTTACGAAATAATTTAAATAAATTAAATAAATAATTCTTTAAAAGCTAAAAAAATATTTTTTAACTAGTTGAAATTTTGAACACATGTTGAATATTGGAGGTTTTGAAAGAAATCGCCACGGGGGGATGTATGGGTGCATTGGAGACAAGAAGTCCACGACAGTCCATTGGTCTCACACTCCACTCCCACATACATTCACACGGCAGTGCCGATCGCCGCCGAGCCTCCGACCAGACCACTCACTTTTAAAATTATTGGAAAAGATAACTTATTACTACCATTGACTACAAAACATAACAATAGAATAGACTTATGTACACCGGCCAGTCAAACGTTTTTGTCCCCTCTTGTGCTATACATATTAATTGGTATATTAATTAATATATTAATATATATTATAATATTATAATTTTTAAATTATAAATTCAACCATATATAAAATATAAATGCTCAAAATTAATAAAATTATATCATATTATTTGTTAATATACGAATTAATGTACCAATAAATATGTATAGCTTTATTTCTACAAAAATGTTAGAGATTTAAAAAATTCTATCAAAATTTCTACTAAAAGTCTCACATGGGTGTAGGATTCACATGAGACATACCTTATGTGAGTCCCACACCCACATGAAACATTTAGTAAAATTTTTGATAAAATTTTTGAGATTTCTAGCATTGCTCTTATTCCTATTACCCACGCTCATCAAGATGACTTGAGACGTAAATTCCTTTGCTAAGGGTGTGTTTCGTGAATTTAAATAGAGATTTTTAAAAAATGTTTAAGTAGTGTATGATATGTTATAGTTTATTCACATCTTATTTATATTTTTTTCTTTTTAAATTTTTATTTAAGTTCATAAATCAAATACAAATTCCGAGCTCAATTATTAGACCACTTAGGTCACGTTTGAAAATTAAAAAGTTAAGTTAAAAAAATAAAAAATTCTTTCTCCTTCATTTTATTTAATTTCCATCTTTTCATAAAAAGTTATTCCAAAACCATTTCTTTCCAAACAAGGTCTTAATATGTTGTTTAAAGTGTATTAAAATACTTCAAAGTATTTTTATTATTGAATGCCTAATTTTTTTTTAAAGAAAAATGCTGACTATGACAAAAGTGTTAGTTTAAGACCTCAAAAAATCTTAAGCAAATTAAGCTCACTACATTAATATAAATAAACATAATTTATTTTACAATACTAGAAGTAAGGGTGTGCTCAGTACGGTTCGGACGGTTTGTGAGTAAAAGTATAAATCGAATGGTGGATTGGCAGATTGACGGATCACGGTTTGGGCGTTTTAAGCAGATTGACAGATTAAAGAATATTCTTAACCAATTATCAAGTATTTACATAATATATAATATTAATTATATACAATTTTTCATATTTAACATAAACTAATTTTACATAATATTTTTCATATATATAACTATTGATTTATAACAAATTTTACACGTTAAATCTATTTCACACTCACTGTTACTTGATATTTCATTAAAGGTTAAAAAATACATATGTATTAACTATGACGGAGTGGAACGGTTTTAAAGGTGGATTATAAATGTTAAAATTTAATCCACCGTTAACAGATGGAACGGTGCGGTTTTGATGGATTGAATAGTATTTTGTACAATCCTAATTAGAAGTGATGAAATCTAAGAAAAAAAAAATATTAAACTATGTTTAAATAATAGAAATAAAATAAAATTAAAGAATCTCAAAATCAAAAACAGGTAAGAATAAAATTCACATGACAATTAAATTAAAGTGTTTAGTTTAATTATAAAAATAAAAAATAAAAAATCTACAATAAAATTTTAAATATTATAAATTGACTTCGTTTTTTTTTACCTTTCAAATATCTCACACAATCCTTATGTGAAATTCCCATAAAAAGAGGAAAAAGTAATTCCAGCTTAAATTGGTAATAAAAACTTACATTCATATTTTAATTTGTTATGAGAATTTGAATCATAGTAGTGGTCAGACATCACATTCACATTATCTCCAAATTAATGTCATTCACTCCTGAAACTTGAAGGTGAACCAAAAAGCTCAACCACCTTTGTGTTCAGGAATGTCACCCACGCTGCACCTATGTATAGGTACCCTAGTGCTTTGATTGGCACCACGTGGATTATATATATATATATAGGCTTACGAATCACATTTTCTAAAGAATAATGTTTGGTGGCCCGAAAAATTCTGTCCCGAATGCTCCGAATGGCTGAAACGACGTCGTTTTAGCCATTCAAATTTTTTTTTTCTTCTTCCTCAGTTTGATACGCAGTGAGGGAGGAGAGAAAGAGAAAGAGAAAAATTGGGAGAGGGAGAGGCCGTCGCCGTCGCCGTCACCGATAGCCGATCGCCGCGCCTCCGCCTTCGCCGCCTCGCTGCTTTGCTCTGATCGTCGCCATCGCTGCTCTGATCGTCGCCTCTGCCCCGCTCGTCGCCTCCACCAATCGTGTCGCCTCCGCCGCCTCCTCCTCCATTTTTTAGGCCCCCTCCATTCCTTCCTCCCCCTCCCCCCCTCTCCCCTCCCCTCCCCCTCCTTCCCTTCTTCGTCTTCCTCCTTTCTCCTGTTGAAAAGAAAAAAAAAAAAATTAGGGAAATTTTTTTTGAGCCATTCGAGCCGCTGCCCATTCGGGCTCTGTAGCACCACTGTTTTCTAAATAGAATGTCAGAAATCACAATTTAGGACTCGTTTGAGAACATATTTTTTTAAGTAATTTTTTAAATTTTTGACTAAAATATGATGTAAAAAAATTAATATATTTGGGATGATTTTTTAACTTTTTATGAAAAGATGTGTAAAAAATAGAGAGAAAATGAAATCTTTGACATTTTAGTATGAGTTGTTGACTTTTTGATTTTTTTAGTAATTTTTTGACTTTTTGACTAAACCGGTCGCTTCCCAAACAAGGCCTTGAACTCACAATTTACACATAGAAATGGAATTGGAGCTCGCAATGTACTCAAATATGACTTATAATATGTCAAATTGTGTAATTTCTTTTCAAAATCTCAATCTTTATCCTTATTTTTTCAAGAAAAATGTTGGGGGAAGAAAAACGCATGCAAAAAAAAAAAAAAGGAAAAATTACAAATCAACCTTACTTTTCTTATTATAGAATCATCGAAAAATTTATGACTTTAATCATTAAAGTTTATTAAGTTTAATCTGGTTGTTTTTTTAACAAATTCACTAATTTGTTATTTCCCCAAAAAAAAATTAAACATGTTAGATTTTGAAAACTTTTATTAAAAAAAAGGACATGAAAAGCTTGTTTAAGTAAAATTTTAGATGATAACGCATTTACCTTATAAAAGTAAGGCTTAAACTATCATCCATTCATTCTTAACAACTTAACAAAAGTAGGGCTTAAAATGAGCAAAGTCAAATTAAGTAGCAAGTTATTTAAACTTAACTTGAAAAACTTACCAAATTTTAAAATGTGTTAAAATTTAGCTCATCTATGGCCGTGATCTCTATAATCCAATACAAAATTGTGGATCTCAACCCCTCTATCAATCATAACACTCTTGAAGTAGTGACTATACTCGAAACTATCGAATAACTTCTCCTAAGAGAGGTGTCGACCGAAAGTGAGACCATCGGCAATTGAAATGAGAGAAATGTCGATACGAGAATCGGAAGCTAAGAAAGTGTTAAGCTTTCTCATAGCATCTCTTTTATTGTCATTCCCTTCTTCATGATGATGATTAGAGTCGTTAGATGGAGGGGCTACAGTGCCACCCCATATGGTGTTGTTGTAGGCTATAATGTTGGAAAAAAATGAGTTTTTGATAACTTTAATGTGAAAGTAAAATAGGTCTCAACCATTGATTGAGGTGGAATTAAATAGTTTTAGATTCTTTGTAACAAAGTCTTTATACCAGAAAAAGAATAATAAAAAATCATTAAGAATTGAATGAGAAATTGTCTCATAAAGTTGGCCTCATGAATGAGGTATTGGAACCAATCCCACATTGATTGTAAATGAAAGCTTTGATGTATTTAAACCTCAAGATTTTGATAAGGGCATGAGCCCTTTAGGGCATCCAAATTTTCCGAAGGAAGGAAGTTATAGATGTTTCAAGGATGGGCTTGGGCCAAGGCCATAGTCAAAGTTAGTTATGGAAAAATTACCACACGCGCGCGCCGCCTGCCTGTCCGGACTGGGTCAGGTCCGAGTCCGTGATTTGTGGGTCGTGGATTTTAAGCTTGAGCCGAGACTATGGTCCAAATTGGTTATGAAAAAATTGCCACACACACGCGCGCGCCGCCTAGTCTCCCTGGATCGGTCCGAGTCCGTGATCCGTGGGTCGTGGGTCTTAGATCTTAGGCTTGGGCCAAGACTATGGTCCAAGTTAGTTATGAAAAAATTGCCATACGCGCCCACCGCTCGCCCGCCCGAACCGATCTGTGATCAGTGGGTCGTGGGTTGTGGATCTTAGGCTTAAGCCAAGGCTATGGTCCAAGTTGGTTATGGAAAAATTGCCACACGCATACGTGCAGACCGCCTACCCGGATTGGGCCGAGTCCATGATCCGTAGGTTGCCGATCTTAGGGTTAGGCTAAGGCTATGGTCAAAGTTGGTTATGGAAAAATTGCCACACGCACGTTGCCCTTCCAAATCGGACCGGGTCCGAGTTCGTGATCCGTGGGTTGTGGTTGGGCTAGATTGGTAGTCCACCAACCTAATCTTTTTGGGCCAAGTCTACTGCAGATATACACACTTATGTATACAAAATATATATATCAGATATTATTGTCCCATTAGTTTTGGTCCATTACTCCAACAGTTTTGTTAGGAGTAATAGGCATTGGTTGCTAGCCTCCATGGCTAGTGGCTCCTCCTCTCTTCTCCATGGTTTATGAAAGAAGACCCATCCCCCTTGGTTTTGGTATAGAAATTTCTCTCTCATATTATAGTCAAGTTAATCTCCTCCTACAATTTTGTTCATGTGTTGAGAGAGTGCTACCATTGTCGGTTTGCCAAAGCTAACAGAAGGTGCTTCTGCGTTAGCCGGTCTAAACCGTTGTATCTTGGGAGACAAAAGTCGACGTTCCTCCAGCACCCACAGTGAGGCAGCTAATCTGTTTTAAGAACACTGTGGTATCACACAGGTTTTGGTTTGCTTTTTTTTGCTAGTTTTATTTTATTAGGAATTTCTGTAAATTCTATCATGTTCTTGTTCTGAAATTCAAAATGGTTGTTCAATATGAATCTATTTGTTTTATTTAATTACATAATTTATACAACAAACTTAAAACATATTATATATATATATATATATATTTTCCATGTAATTGAATCAATAGATTCATGTATAACCTCAATTAGTTTTGTTTTTCCCCAGTATGTATACTGCTCTCGGTATGCGAAATGGAAAGAAAAAAAAAATTGCCCAGGTTTTGAGCTTTGTGTGTAGGACCATATGTGCTGACTCAGTTGAAAGTCAAGATTAGGGTATTAAATTCATCAAAAATTATCCATAGCTCGAATTATATCAGGCTCAAATCGCTCGAAACTAAAAATTTCTCTCTCCTCTCACTCTCTTCCCTCTCCAAACAAAATCAGCAGTCTCACTTGAGCCTCTCTCTTACTCTCGTCTCATCCCTCTCCCCGATGCTCTCACTCTCGCCTCATCCCTCTCGCCTCTCTCGCCTCATCCCTCTCATTCGCTCTCGTCTCTCTCTCCTCTCTATTTCTTCACTCTCGCCTTCGTCGGAGGACAATGGAGGATGACGAACGACGACCCATATCGCCGATTTCTGTTTGTGCCGACGAGGTTGGTGCTGCCGCCGACGAGGCTTGTGCTGCTTCCGTTGCTGCTTTGTGTGTGTGTGGGGGTTTGATTTGTGTCTGTGTGTGTGTATGGGTTTGATTTTCCAGATGTATGTGTGTGTGGGTTCTAAACTAGTCAAGTATTTTCCAGATGTGTTGGTTGTTGATGATGATGTCGTGTTGATGATTTCCAGATCCTCTTCTTTCTTTCTTTCTTCTTCTTTCTTATTCTCCTGAGTTATGAAGAAAAGGGGCAAAATAGAAAAGCAACAAATAAAAAAAATCTCAAAACGATGTCGTTTTGTGATTTCGGGTCGCTCAACCCACGGAAAATTCGAGCTACAAAACGGAGCTGAAATTGAAAACTCAAAACCAAATAAAGTGATTGAAACTATTTATTTTAAAACAAAAGGTCATGAATTTTTATTTTTAAAAAAATGTCTTTAACAAATGAACTTTCATTTGTTTTTAATACGAGCTACAAAAGGGAGCTGTAAATTCATTTGGTATGCATGCTATTGTTTTGGCTTTCTGGAGCACCTATAGCACTGAATTAAGTTTTTCCCATTTGAATATTGCTCATGAGATATTGTACTTATAAATTTTTTTTAGTATGCTACTGCTTTGGTTATTCCTGTAGCATATTGAAGGCACTGTTATTCACATGGATAAGTTGTCTACTGTAATTCAATTTATGGAATAATTAATTGATTGATTTATGATCTACTGTTTAATTAATTTAAATAAATAAATAAATTTTCATGCCTTGTATTTTTAAATCTTTATCATAATTTACATGCTTCTAGTTTTACAATATAATTTGCATGTTAAATTGCTTCTAGTTTTTCAGAATTATTTACATATCACTTGCTTCCTAAAATTACATGCTCTTAATTAGTTTATAGTTTCTAGTATAATCAATACGTTCAATATTTACTACATTTTAGTTTAATTCACATGTTTATTATTTCCTATAATTTGCATATTCTAAATTTTCTAGACTTTAGTTATATGCTGATTAGTTTCTAGAATGATGTGCATAATTTTATTTCTAAGAATTATGTGCAAGCTAATTGTTAAAATTATTTACATGGTTATTGTGTAATAATTTCATATAACTTTAGTCTATTAAATTGGTCAATTTAAGTATTTGGAGTTATCAAGGTTTTGTAACTTGTCTATATTTATTTACATGTTTATTGTGCCAATTAACTTATAAATTGAATTTTGGAAGTTTAGTTTTATTTGTGTAATTGATATAGCACTTTAATTTCTACTTAATTTTGCTATTCAATATAGTGCTAGAAATTTGAAATAACTTCATTGCTTTACCATTTCTTTAGATTATTTATTTTGTATTTTGTTGTGTTTACGCATACCTATGCCTAAGGGAATGAAAAGATGAATACAAATCCAAATTCATAAAATTTGGGATTGTAATAAAAATTTGGACTACTAACTTTTTTGATTGAACATAAATACCTAAACGAGGAAAGGAGTTTAGAGGGAAAAAAAATAATAATCCTATTTGAATTGGTTTACATTTGTTTAGTGAAGTAATTTTTTGCTTGGGTTTAGTTAGTTTTTACTAGTTGTGAAAAAGCAAGTTTTATTTGCTTGTAGTGTTAGAAGTATTTTCTTTGCTTAATCATTGTTGTAGCAATTTTTTATATTGCTTGTAATTTTGTTAGCAATTTTTAAATTACTTGTAAGTTTGGAACTTGGTTTGGTTTTCTGTAATAGAAACCAAAGTGTTTAACCTTAGCTAAAGAGTAGTTCTTATTTGTTCAAAAATGAAAATTAAAACGGGTTTGGTTTCAAACCTTTGGGGTTTAAGGAAGTCTTTGGGTTTAATCATTTTATTCATAAAGTGTTGGAAAACCAAGTTTGGATGTAACGCCCCACTTTTTATTACTCGAAGTTATTACCAAATTCATTAACTTAATTCAAGTTCAGAGATAACATGTGGAAATAAACTCTTTAGTCCCATGAGTAGAAATAAATAACAATTCTCTCATCCGAATGCAAATTAAATACAACATGAGCATACTGAATAAAATGCCCGAAGGCTTACATCATTAAAGAATCAAAAAGAAGGATGTAACCCTTTTACATATATGGCATTCCGCCAACACAAAAGAGGCCTCGTGGCCAACAAATAAGAAGATCCACATCTTGTAGCACATCCTGCTTAACACCTGAAAAAGATTGAACAACGTGGGATGAGCATATAGTCCAGTAGGGATCTCAACATGGCCCTCAACAATAACAACTTACAGATAGCTATGATCATGAATGCCCAATCTCATACTAGAATAATAATGTGGCAGTTTATACAAAATATACATAAGTATGAACTTTTCTCGAAAACAACCATTTCATTCAACGCTATAAGCGATTCATCTTTCTTTTCTTTTCACTACCCTTTGTTCCCAAACTTTCACAACAATAACTTCTTAGAAAATCAATTTCTCTAAGCCCATTACCTTTCTCCCATTTTCCATACTTACAACAGATTTTTCCTTTTCCAAAACATACTTTCAAATACCCAAATTTCCTTCGCACTTTCCCAAAATCTCATAATGGCATTTTGGTTTGTTCCTAATATATTCATATCTATACATGCATGCCTTCAAAAAAAAAAAAAGAGATAACAAATCATCAACATGTATATAATCAACAAATGAGGCAACTCAGCCCTCCAAAACTGTAACCATCACAATCCATAATATATTCAGATACATTGAGACAAAAACAATAAAACTCTGCTCTACCGGCTATATGCATAGTAAGCCAAGGATACAACTCTCACAATGGTATGCCATTTTACCAGGCGCTAGCTGGAAGGGTGTGGTACCTTAGATTCTCAGCGCAGTCAGTTCTCCAGGCGCTAGCTGGAAGGTAACGGTACCTCTGATTATAAGCGCAGGGCATAACACCCATAATCACAATACAACAGAGTATAACCAACGAGTGTAATACATACACATAAGCTATCAAGATACATAAGCAATGCGTTAAAGTATATGAACACATAGGTATGTGTGGAGTACATCCCCTATCTCCTCCCACACACTGGAGTACATCCCCTATCTCCTCCCTAACAATTATACATATATAATGTATCATAGCACTTCATTACATACAATGTTCAATCAACACAGGTGTAATGCATACACGACAATTCAACACAACCATGTCATCCTCTACCGATGACCAAGGACAAAACCTCTAGATGCATGTATTCAGTACATCTATTAAAAGACTCAACTATCGTGAGATCTTAAACCCAACGACAACGCTAGTATGATAAGTAAAGGTAAAACCCCAAATGTGTGTATTCAATACTCAAGATACAATATTTCAATTCCCAAATTCATTTTCCATTTTCAAAATCGACTTGTTCCACCACTTATTCCAAAAACACTTTTCCCATTTCACAAAACCAATATCATTCCTTTCATTTCACAAAACCAATTTCATTCTTTCATAACTTTCCAAATCAATTACGCAAATTAATTCATAACAGTAAATTAGGGCTATTCTCCCTCTTTCTCAATATTGACCAAAAAGGCTCAAATACCAACAACAAACAACAATAACCACATTTGAAACCCAAAATACATATATATTGGCCCAAATAACAAAACCCCTCTTTCATTTTATCAAATCAAATATAAATTAGGGCTTTTTCTTCTTTCAACAATGATATACTAATTTACACCCCAATTAGTCCAAACCACAATCAATGACAATAAACTCATTTTCAAACAACCAACCCTAGGTTCACCCTCATGATTTTCAAACAAACCCAACATGGATATGATTTTCATGCAATACAAAACTACCACATGTCTATCTATAGACGATGCATTGTAAAAGAACAAGGAAATCCCTACCTCAAATGGAGAAGATGACGAATTTTGAAATGCTCCAAACCTCAAGATTTTCGAATTGATAGGAAGCCCACACCAAGCTCTACACTTTTTACAAAGGCCCAAGGATAGAAGATCACTCCTACTAGATCAAACCCTAGAGAGAAGTTGGAGTTTTTAGAGTGAGGTGCTCTCCAATGGAGGTTTTGAAAAAGTAGAAGAGAGAAAGAAGTCAAAAAGTGATCCAAAATGTCATTTTTCGGACTGATATAAAAGTCACCCCGCTCGAGCGTGGAACTCCCCGCTCGAGCGTCAGACACAAACTCACGCTCGAGGGTCAAAAGCGCCGCTCGAGCGTCAAAAGCGCCGCTCGAGCGTCGATTACACACTTCCAGAAGTTTTGCAGACCATGGTCCCCGCTCAAGCGTTAAACACCCCGCTCGAGCGGATGAACAAAATCAAAAGGTCCCGCTCGAGAGTCAAAACTCCCGCTCGAGCGTACAATGACCTGCAGAGAAAATACTGGGAGATGAATATTCACGCTCGAGCGTTAAAACACCCACTCGAGCGGATAAGCAACAACAAGGGGCTCGCTCAAGCGTCAAAAGCACCGCTCGAGCGTGAAGGCCAAAATCTGGGCAACAACCCTAGGTTTCGAAACACAACCAACCTGTTACAAACCTGCCCAAAACATCCTATAACTCAAATACAAAGTATTGAAGGACGGAAACAAGCTAAATACAACAACCCACATCTACGGAACCAAGTCCGGAATACAATACTCAATGGAGGGAAAGCCGGGATCGCTATATTAGAGAAAGTGTTTTGGTTTATAATCTAATTATTTCCAAAGTGTTTTGATTTTGAGGAAAGAAACCAAATTTTAGCATTAGCTAAAATATTTCTGATTTTATTCAGAAATAATGGACTCAGTTCTGGGAGTACCGGTTAACTTTTATGAGTGGTGTAATTTTGATAGCAAATTTTATTTACTTCTGAATTGGTTTGTTTTAACCTAGTTTATCCCCTAGAAAACTTAATTCTAAATTTGTTTCATAGGGATTAGGAGTCAACATGCTCTTGAAAGTTTTGTCTAAGGTTAACTAGGTCTTAAGTGGGACCAGTGTGGCCCCTCCAGTCTTCCTGGAAACTTTCTTGACCATGTTCGATTCTAAGGTAAGTGGTGAGATCAGTTTTGAATTAAATTTCAAACTTTGAATTTTCTAGTGTTAAGTTTAGTGTCTGAAAAAACAGAATAGTGAAATTCTATTGTGATTTTTCAAAAATGGCTTCAAGAGGTGACAACATAAGTGTTGTTCCACCTACCAACCTTAAGCCTTGCGAGGTTCTTAAACGAAGATTTTGAGAGATCAAGTGTGATTAAAGGAAATCATAAGATTGTATGATAATATCTCTGAATTAATCAAAGACGATTAGTATGTTATCCTTGTGTCAATTACAATATATATGATTGCTATGTGACTTTGCTTGAAAGTAAAGATGAGACAACTCGTTGCGGTGGT
This sequence comes from Camellia sinensis, assembly GCF_004153795.1. Classification (NCBI taxonomy): domain Eukaryota; kingdom Viridiplantae; phylum Streptophyta; class Magnoliopsida; order Ericales; family Theaceae; genus Camellia; species Camellia sinensis. The sequence continues at coordinate 184,458 of NW_021028191.1, forward strand.
GAATATATTTTTTAATTTTTAAATTCCAAATGTATTCTTAAATTGGTGGCTCCTAGTGAGTACAAGATCACTGATCACAGAAATAGAAAACTGGTAGTTCCTAAGAGGTGTTAGACCACTGCTACACAGTTATGAGATTGTGGTTCCTAGTAGTGAATAGATTACTGATCATATGTCAAGACATGATGGTTTCTAGTAATGGAGAGGCTACTGATCATATGTCAAGACATGATAACTCCTAGTAATGAAAGAGTCTATTAATCCTATGTCAGGATATAATGATTCTTCTTAGTAAAGTGAATATTGATCACATGTTAAAACATTGTGATTACTAGTAGTAGAAAATCTACTGATTGTATGCTAAGAAATTAGTGACTCCTAGTGATAAAACTTCTAGCCATGTTATGAAGTTCTGAATAGTAGACTATTGAACACTGGATTTGTGTTTCCTAATAGTAAGACTTTTGGCTTCAAAGCGATAGGTTGGACTAAATATGTTTGGGTGCCTAATTCGATTGATGACATTCTAGGAATGTATTTACTGTGATATGATTTTGAGAGTTTTATAATCATTGTGACATAAGGAATTGTTTAAAGACTTTGTATGAATTTTTGGAAAAACCCAAAAGCCTTTGTATAAATTCTACAATTGTGGGGTGCCATGCAAAATGTGGTAATACCTAAACCCAAGAGGGTTAACATAAGCCTAAAAATCTGTTGACTTTGTATTCAATGGTTATGCACAATATAGCAGTGCAAATCGATTTCTTGTGTTTAAGTCTGCTATTCTAGTTATACACAAGAATACTATCATGAAATCCAGAAATGTATCTTTCTTTGAAAATGTATTTCCTTGTCACATCCAAGAAGGGGTTCTGAGTTCCATGAAAGAGGTTAAAGGTGACAATGACCACATAGATGATCAAGTAAATGATCAAGTTAATGATCAAGCTGAGGAAGTATATGAGCCAAGAAGGGGCAAAAGGGCAAAGACCGTAAAGTCCTTTGGTCCGAACTTCTTGACTTATATGTTAGAGAGAGAACCTCGAACTTTCTATAAAGCTGTGACTTCATCTGAAAGTCCTTTGTGAAAAGAAGCAATTAAGAATGAGATTGACTCAATCTTACAGAACCATACTTGAGAGTTGGTTAATCTAACCCCAGGCAGTAAGACCCTTGGAAGCAAGTGGATCTTTAGAAGAAAGATAAAAGCAGATGGATCAATTGATAAGTATAAAGCTAGGCTAGTTATCAAAGGATACAGACAGCATGAAGGCCTGGATTAATTTGATACGTATTCACCTGTGACAAGGATTACATCCATTCGTATGGTGACTGTGATAGTAGCTTTACGTGGTTTGGAGATACATCAGATGGATGTCAAAATAGCTTTCTTAAATGGAGATTTAAATGAATAAATCTACATGGAGCAACCCGAGGAGTTTTCAGCTCCAGGACAAAATAAGAAAGTCTATAAGCTTGTCAAATCATTGTATGGTTTGAAGCAAGCTCCTAAGCAATGACATGAGAAGTTTGACAATGCTATGTTGTCAAATGGGTTCAAAATCAATGAGTGTGACAAATTCGTATATGTCAAAGACACTGACAGAGGGTATGTCATTTTGTATCTATAAGTTGATGACATACTCATTGTTGGTAGTAATGATGAGATGATTAGAACTACCAATAGATTGTTAAACTCCAAGTTTGACATTAAAGATATGGGCCTTGCAAATGTCATTCTGGTATTAAGATTATTAGAACATCTAATGGTATTGTACTTTCTCAGTCTCACTATGTTGAGAAGGCACTTGAGAAATTTGGTAAATTAGATACAAGTGTGTCTAGGACACTGGTAGACGTGAGTCTACATTTGACCAAGAATAATGGTGAGAGTGTCTCTTAGCTAGAATATTCTTGAGTCATTGAAAATTTGATGTATCTGATGAGTTATACAAGGTCAGATATAACCTACTCTGTTAGCAAGCTTAGTAGATACACGAGTAATCCGAATGCCACTCATTGGAGGGACATTATGCTAGTGTTAGGTTATCTACGCTACAACCGGGATTATGGGCTACATTAAACCAGATACCCAATGGTACTAGAAGGATATAGTGACGCTAATTGGATATCTGATATAAAGGACTCCAAGTCCACTAGTGGTTATGTGTTTACTCTCGGAGGGCTAGTCGTGTCTTGGAAATCTTCAAAGCAAGTGTGTATATCGAGATCAACGATGGAATCTGAGTTTATTGCTTTGGACAAAGTAACTGAAGAAGCTAAATGGCTTCGCCAGTTCATTGAGGATATTCCACGTTGGCCGAGGCCTGTGTCTGCTATCTGTATTCATTGTAATAGCCAATCGGCAATTGGAGGGGCATAGAGTAATATGTATAATGAAAAGTCTAGACATATCCGTCGTAGACATAATTCCATACGACAACTACTCTCTAATGGAGTTGCCTCTCTAGACTATATAAAGTTTAAGGACAACATTCCGGATCTGCTAACCAAAAGGTTAACTCGAGAGTGAGTAGAAACGTTGTTAAGAGGAATAGGGTTAAGGCCTTTAGTAATGTTACCGAAACGGAAAACCCAACCTAGTTGACTGGAGATCCCAAGATCTAGGTTCAAAGGGATAACCTAATTTCGTGTAACAGGTGAGTCACTGAAGAGGTAAATCTTCTTGCTCATTCCTTTGTACAGTGATACCCTGTGGGGGTGGAAGGTTAAGCTAATACCTTTAATGACCTACGTGATATAAATAATCAACCGTGGTATAATGAGATATCTTATATAGGTCACCTATGTGAGTGCGAAATGGAGCCACTTCTTTAAGAATTGGTAAGGCCAAATTCTTTAAATACACTCACTGAACTAGGCTAGTGTTTCAGGGCCATACCGGACACACAAGTGAGAACAAGAACAATGGTTGGACTAAGTCCTGTGTGAGGTCTGTTGTCTCGGTTTACATAGACGACAGAACAGTTCAAGACATCACGTTCACTGATCAGCCAGTAAATCCAATAAGCTTTTACTACGAAAGGTTCGAGGCCAATAGCTACCTTTTCTGATATAGGGTTAATCTGTGTGCTCTCTCTCCGAGTCTTTGTTGTAAACGTTGTCCGCTTTCTTTATTCGGTCAATTTTTATTCATGTAGGGGATTGTTGGGGGGGAAAAAATGAATTTTAGGTAACTTTAATGTGAAATTAAAGTAAGTCCCAACCATTGGTTGAGGTGGGATTAAATGGTTTTAGATTATTTCTAACAAGGTCTTTATCTACTTATTAAAAAGTATGAAGAATTGTCATGTTTTCTACTTTTTGTGTATTCTAAAAATACCCTCTCAAACTTATTAATTCTCAAACTTGTTACTTATTATTTCTCAAACTTATTAAATTAAATATCAACAAAACCACAAACAACATAGGCATCTTTTGAAATTCAAATACCTTCAAACATCAAACACCTTAAAATAACCAAACACCTAAAACATCACAATCTACTATCAAATATCTTGAATGTTTTGGACTTATGACTCATATCTAATTATACTATCTAGAGGCTCATTGAATTTGGGTGTTGTTTGATGATGTTGATCGTAGGTTTTAAATTTACCAGCAACTTCGCAAAACATTTCGGTGTTTTCTATGTATCAAGACTATCAAGGTATCCAATTATAGTGTATCTAGAGACTCATGGGCTTTGTTGAATCATACTATATTTGTTGTCACCTAAGTTTTGGTTAATAGAGTAATCTTTGAAGTAGTTGAATAAAAAATTGTTGCTAACGAGTTCTTCAATGGAATTTTTGGAACATTGTAACATCAAAATAATGGTGCAGAGTACCTTCATTGCATTCATACTTTAATTTTAAAGATATATTCATTCCTAATATTCTTATGATTTTCCTGTGGGTGTAATAACTATTATTCCTTAATAAATTATCTCTTTCTTGTTTTCTTGTCTTTCACTTGATAATATATTAGTTGATTAACTCTTATCTGATTGTAATAAGATTTTTATTTGTAAAAATTTCAGCTTTTAATGTTAAAAACACTTAAAGTTCTCATTATTACTACTCTTTGTTAAATTTTGTAATTTAAGTAAGGGTGAATTACACTAATAGTCCCTATAGTTTGGGACTTGTGTCACTTTAGTCCCTGACTTTTCAATTGTGACACATTTGACCCTGAATTTTGAATCTTGTTTCAAATAAGAACAATTGAAGATATCATTAGATTTTTCAAGGGTAAAATCATCAATTTTATAAAATATAAACTAATTTGACGAAAATAAATGTTAAACAAATATTTTTGAAATTTTAAAAATTATTTCTACCCACTAAAAATAAAATTATGTAAAATTAATAAATCTTTTAGACATTTATTTTTTTTTTACCAAATTAATTTTTATTATGTGTTTGGAGATGATCATGTAAAATTAATTTTAAAAAATTAATCATGTAATTTTTATCAATTTTACATAATTTTATCATTGGCAGATAAAAATAATTTTTTAAAAATTAAAAACATTTTTTTGACATTTATTTTTGTCAAATTAGTTTATATTTTATTAAATTGATGATTTTGCCCATGAAATTAAACAATGGTATCTTCAATTGTCCTTATTTAGAACAGAATTCAAAATTGAGGGTCAAATGTGTCATAATTGAAAAGTCAGGGACCAAAGTGACATGAGTCACAAATTATAGGGACTATTTGTGTAATTTGCCCTTTAAGTAAACAAACCAAAAAAAAAAAATAAAAAAATCTAACTACTCTCCTATGCAACAATAAAATTATCAAAATTGATCTTTGAAAAATATTTTTCATATTATTAAGAATCGTGAATTGACTTAACAATTTTTTTCACAAAAAATTTAATTATTAATATTGCATACAATCAATCACAGACAATTTCGAAATTCAAACACCTTCAAACATCAAACACTTTAAAATAACCAAACACCTTGAAACATCACAATCTACGATCAGACACCTTGAATGTTTTGGACTCATGACTCATATCTAATTATACTATCGCTTTGTCAATATTTTTTGTTTCTTTTGTCTTTTTGATTTTGAATTTTGAACTTTTGGTGGGTGGGTTTCGTAGCAAAATCAGATCAACTTCATAGAATCCAGAATGCCGTTGAACTTATCACTCATAATCAATTATACTATTCGTCAAAAAAAAAAAAATCTAACTTCTCTCCTATGCAACAATAAAATTATCAAAATTGTTCGTTGAAAAATATTTCTCATATCATTAAAAATGGTTAATTGACTCAATAATTTATTTACAAAAAAAATTATTATTAATATTAAATTAAAATATTAAGATGTATCATAGAATCAGATAGAATATTATGGGAAAAAAATTAACTCAAATTATATTCGCATTATTTTTACATTTTTCCTTCTCTTTTTTAAATTCTTATCCAAATTTATAATGTAAACCCAAAATATTTAAATATCACCTAATGTGAAAGAGTTGTGTCAATATTAAATTGTAATTTTTTTTTCTCTAGATTATTAGTTAGAACAGGGAAAGAAAATATGCATCCACCAACAAAAAGAGATGGACAATATTAATGGTATGAACTTGTATGCCACTTTCGATGAACAAATAAAAAAGGTGTTCATGGTTTGTTACAGCTACTAAGCAAAGGATTTATCACAGATGTAATTTTTTAACGTCATGCTCGACAAAACAATCAATATGCCAGATTTACACGTGAACAAATACATCAACTATACATGACACGCGTATACCAACAACTAAAAAAACACAAAGGTCCAAACCCAGTTGACAACACAACTTACTCTTTGAAAGTTCATGACGAGACAACTCCAACGAATGGTAAACACACAAAATTAATAATTATTTTTCATATCTTTTACTACATATATAGACTTGATTCTAATGCCTATAATTTGTTTAATATATATGAAAAACAGGTGATGCATCATCGCAAATTGTTTTCTCTCTGCCACATGAATTGCATGAATTACGTAAAATGACATTGAACAACGAAAACAATATATTGAAAATATTTCAAATAATAGGAAAAGAAAACACAAAGGTCCAAACCCAGTTGACAACACAACTTACTCTTTGAAAGTTCATGACGAGACAACTCCAACGAATGGTAAACACACAAAATTAATAATTATTTTTCATATCTTTTACTACATATATAGACTTGATTCTAATGCCTATAATTTGTTTAATATATATGAAAAACAGGTGATGCATCATCGCAAATTGTTTGCTCTCTGCCACATGAATTGCATGAATTATGTAAAATGACATCTTGTACCTTTTGTAAAGCTAAAAGGTTTGAATATGAACCTCCGAGCTTTTGTTGCTATAAAGGAGAAGTAGTGCTTGTAAGCCCCAAAGTTCCAAAATGTCTAAGAACCTTGTTCACTTCTCAAACTATAGAGGCTATTGAATTTCGTAGACATATTCGAGCATATAATAGCATTTTTGCATTCACATCATTTGGCGTGAAATTAGACAAGGAATTAACAAATTCTAGACGATGTGTTTATACATTTCATGCACAAGGTCAAATATACCATGATTTTCCATCTTTGATTTCATCTGGTAAGGATCCTTGTTATTTCCAGTTGTACTTCTATGATAAAAACAATGAACTTTAGAATAGATTGAGTAAACTAAACGATGCACCACTTTGTAAGGTCGTTGTTGGTAAACTAATTGAGACACTTTCAGAAAATCCTTATGCTCAGTTTTTGTGTACACTAGAACATGTTCCATCAGATACTTTTCAAATCCATATAAGTACAGATGTGAAATTGGATCAAAGGGTTTATATGTCACGACCCCAAACCGCCCCTAGAAGTTTGGTGTTGTGATGGCCAGTAATCCGAGATTACCGAAGGCCAACTATCAAAATTCACACGCAATCAGAGTATTACATATGGGGCTAACATGTGCGGAAGCAATATATATACAGTTTAATTAGTCCATAAGAGCAGTGCATAAGTTAAATGGAATGGCATGCATCATTACATAGCTTTAATACAACAAAATTCGGGGATTGTTTTCCTTCCGCCTTTCTGGGCGTTGGTTGCTGGCATCGGCGTATCTTGCAACGGGTATGGTGGCTGCATAACATTATTCTGCATCATGAAGTTGACGACTGACTGAAGGTCTGCCAACTTGTTCGCCAATTCTTTTACTTCCTCATCCCTCCGTAGGCATCTGTCCCTCCATACCTGGAGGTTATCTTCATTGTAGTATTTTCCTTGATCTGTCTTTTTTGACGTGTCACCCTCCTGGATGACATCTTTCTCTCTGTGACCCTGGTCACGGGCTTCTGTATTGTGGTTGTCTCCTTCAATGTCGAGGTCAATTGGTCTGCCACTCCCAGCGGGAGCGTTATCCCCAATATTTTCCTGCTGTCCGTTACTGGCCATCTACTCTTCCTTCGTTCCCACAGACGGCGCCAAATTGTGTGGGTAAAAATCTGACCACACTGCCTGCTTAGTGATCAACTGGAGAGCACAGGCAGAATAGATGGCTTCAGCAACCTGAAACAGAAAGAAAAGGCTCCGGCGGTGGTTCTTCCACCCGGGGGCACTCCGACGATCAAGTCAGTATATCTCTCAAAGATAATCAAGTGCAAAACTTAACACTCAAAACATAAATTGCATACCTTAGACCCACGGGGGTGCCTCTCTTTTATAATATACTCAATCCAAGTCCTACTAGAAGTATGACTTCTATGAACTCCAATTTAGTGTTTACTCTGGACTCTTTAAGAGATAAAGATAAACTCCCTTAAGAGTTTTATCTTGGTTAAGTCCCCTCTTTGTCTTAGGACTCTTGTCCCTTATCTGCTTATCTCGGATTCCGATATCATCGGGGATAACCTCGGCAACTCCGAGATTATCTCGGCTTAACTTATGACGACAAGTGGCACCTCGGCTGACACGTCGGCGTCACCATGCCACGTGTTGGCATTCAGAAAATATATCCCCACAGTTATTTGATTTTTATATTTCTTACATTTGTATAAACAATTTGCAATGAATAGACAATAAAATGTGCATGTTCTGGATTATTTGAATTCTTTGTGCCTATTTAGTTGTGATTTCATTATATATTTTTCATGTATACTATTATAATGTCTCCTTTTTTCTTATTGTAAATTTAATGTTTGGTGTAGATGTTGATGGTTGTGGCAAAAAGAAATGTATCTGTAGACACCCCATTTTGACCGGCTCTAAGGCTTGGGCTCTTTCTTTTGATTACCCGATGATGACAAGTAGAATGTGTTTTTCACAGAATCCTCAGTAAGAAAGATGAAATTTGAACTTTAATCCCAACCTTCACCATTATGGCCAAATTGTTTTAAAATACTAAATATTTCATTAGTTTAGTATTTTTGTAATTTTGCATAATTTTATGTGTTTGTTCATATTTTTGGTGTTTTTATATAAATTGGTATAAATTATATTATATATATATATAAAATAAAATAAAATAATAAAAAATTATATTATTATATTATATGTTTAATATTATTATATTATATGTTCAGTATTTTATATATAGTTATATTATTATATTATATATTTAGTATTTTGGTATAAATTATATATTTTATATATTGTATTATATATATATATAAAATAAAATAATAAAAAATCGTTTGATGTCGGTCAGCCCTCGGCTGCCGACATGAAACATCAAGCATGTACGTATATATATATGTTATTAGATTATGTTTATATTATTATTATTATATTATATGTATATAATATAAAAATTAGGCATATATTATTATATTATAAGTTTTGGCTTATATAAAGAAGGAAAGGCTCAGCAAAAAAAGAGAGGTTTTTGATGAAGGAGAATTAAGAGAGTCAGAAGAGAAAGGAGAGTAATTTTGTCTACATTTCAAACTTGAGCCAAAATGCTTCCAAGCTTCCATAGCCACTGAGAATTTGAGAACACACTTCCTACACTTGAGGGTAATCAAGAGGAAGTTTGTAAACTAAGGAGTTCATCTTTTCCTTGGAAGGTGAATTTCACAAACCTTTCATTTTCTTGCATTTCTTACTTATTTTGCTCTTTTGCTTTGATTTATTGTTGTATTGTATATTGTTGTAATCTAATTGAAAATGGTGAATTGAAGTCCCATATATGTTGTTTTTAGCATGAGAAAGAGACCTTCCGTGCTAAATGGTTTAATCTCTTCGGAGGTTCATTATCAGGACATTACATCTCTTTCATGCCAAGAACAACTTCCCGTTTGACACTTTTCTTCTATTAGAGGACTTAATAATCACTTCGGACAAATGGACTAAAAAATGGAAAGAACTAAGAAAATTGATTTAAAAGCAATCAGCATACATAAGAAAATGAATCATATTGCTTGGGCTTGGCCGGACGTGACGCCAAGTTTATTGTGTCAAGGCTTGTCTAAACACTAATTCACGATGTTTTAGATGAATCTTGAAGCGTCACATATCATCCATTTCTTTAAATTAAGAGTGATTTCACATCGTTGATAGTTATTCAAAATATGAGCTAGAGATCTATGCCTAATGGCTTAATCTCTACGGAGGTTCATCGCCAACGGTATAATCTCTCTTTCATATTAAGAATTATTTCCTATTTGGCGCACTTCTCATTTAGTGGACATAATTGTCACCTTGGACTTAATGAATTAAAGAATGGAAAGGACTAACAAAAATTACTAAAATGAATCAACCCACATAAAGAAAATAAAGTATATTGCTTGGATTCAATCGGATGTTATGCCGAGTCTATTGTGTCAAGGCTTCCCTAAACATCAATTCATGATGTGTTTTAGATAAACTTTGGAGCGTCTCTACCTCCTTCTTTGACTTCAACCTATGATAGGAAGGAGGGTAGTTCCATTCATTTATTAATTTTTGTCCAAATTGTACTCGAAATCATCAAGTAATTAACTTGCTCATTAATGATTTTAGAAACAATTCCACCATTCTCTCGAGGCTTTCCAATTAGAGAGAAGTGTGAAGGGGACAAACAGAATTCGGAACACCCTATCTACACTGTTTTTACCTCAGGCACGAATAAACATTGTCGGATTTATTTGAGCTCAAATCGATTACGAGTCAGCCAGACCCCAACATATGGCAAGCCGTACACTTTTGGTTAGTAGTAGTGACTGCAATAGTGATTGAGGGTGAAACAGAATAGTTCCCAACAAGGCAAGGTAGACAGAGTGGCTTCCGAGGAGCATTACGTGAGCATTGCATATGTATTGTTGTTATAATAAATTAGACAGCGCTTTTAATTGTTTATTCATTTCAATTTGTAATAATAATTCATTTGGACACTCAGGCATTTGAAACCTCTTGTGTAAGGGCGCAATTTTGTAATAATGTGTATGTCTTCCAACCCTACGTCTTTCTCCCTTTTATTGAATTGTTTATGACGTTTAGATTAGGGACATCATATTTTATTTAGCGTTATTCATGTTTGCATTCACTTGTCTTGCATGCATCGGGGCTCGATTCATCATTTTAAATGGCTTGTTTACATACTTCTTCGAATACATGTTAAACTACATACTATCAAATCGATTCATATGCCATATTAGTAGCCGAGCCTATTTAATTGCGTAACGTATGTGTTGCATTAGTCATATAGCATAGTTAGGATCATGCATTTTTCTAACTAGTTTCTCTTTTGGCTTGGAGTACGAGGTAAGTTTTTATGCTTTAGCACATTGCATAAGTGTGATCGTTGCTATGTCTAGCATGCTTTCCATGAGACTAAATGCTTAATTGATAAACTGCTTGAATGCCTGTGGATGAAGACTATTTTCTTAAATTGGAATAATTTGAATAATGTTCATATGCGATCACTTTTTTAAGTGGTACATATTCAAAGCACTTTTGTTTTTCAAAACAAATATGAATCAAGTATTTCAATATTTGCAAAATTAGTCTATATTTGTATGCATCACATAGTAAAGTTAGCCTAATAATTAGAAAAAAAGCATATAATGTAAATAAGAATTGCATCATGATTAGTAAAGGTCGATTTTCGATCGAACGGGCGGGGTGCTCAAATGCATTCATGACCTTCCCCTCTCGTACCTAAGTTCCTGAATCGAGACAATCTTGGTGATGACGGATAAGTGGCCTTCGGCACGAGTCATGGGTTTCCTAAATTTCCCAAAACAAAATATTCAGGTGGGGACTCTGTAAATTTGGCAAAGCAGTCCATTTTTGGCATTTGATTCAAACATCTATTTTCTAAAAAGAATTGTCGGATTTGGACTATTTTTGTGTTTTCACTATTTCACATTGCACTTGTGAAATCAGATTCAGAACCACAAGTAGAGTTCGATACTGTAAAGGCTTATTCATCTTCCGAAAGGGGGCGCGAAAAAGTCGAGCTACAGTTTCTGGCAACTCTGGTGAGGAGAATAGAGAACTTGACTTGAAATTTATGATGCGAAATTTTATCTACTTATATATGTTCTTTGCATTGCATTTGCATTGGTGCGCCTAAGTCATTGTGTTTGTCATCTGCTATTCCTAAACGGTTTGTCGGAGGCTCGCCCAAAAGGCTTGCCAAAAGGCTGACCAGTTGCGGGCTCTGCCACGATGGGAACACAACCCTTGGATCTGGACTACCGCTGTACCATTTGATCATCTTTTCACTTCTCGGTGTTAGGTGTAAGAGGTATATTAGGTAGTCTTGCTGAGGTACCCTTTTTGACCATTCAACCTAGTTGCATATAGTGAAGCTATAGTGACTTTTCCAAACTAGGACATGATGCTCACCCAAAATTTAGGATTGTATGGAACTGCTCTGTTTAAAATAGTGAAACCTAGTTCCTGACAAAATTAGGACAGGGTAACCCTATCCCCTCATAGGGGTGTTTTGGCTCGCACTTAACTGGTATGTGCTTTACAGTGAAACTGTACATGAATGTACATATCAATTGCAAGTTTGGTCTCTATTTTGGGTGGCAGAATTCAGTATTGAGTACAGTCCTACAACTTTGATTACATCTGCATTGATAAACATCTGAGCCAAGGTGTTGTGCGGTTTCTGATTACTGCTTTCTTTTTGCTTTATCTCTTTTGCTAGGTAGTTTAACACCATAGCTTCAGAAAGTTCGGATATCCCTCAAGTACTCTGGACTCGTGTCAGAAGGCTTTACAGAATCGGAGATCTTGTTAGGGAACAGCCTGTGTTTGTTTCACTTCCACCAGTTACTAGACGGAGAAGAGTTAGGCACAGTTCACCAGTCTAGTTTTTACAGCAATCAGCCCTCATTTCACCAACATCTAGTCAAGCTCAGTCTTCTACATCTAGTCTAGTACGAGATCATTCGCCCATTCCAATGGCACAGTATCCCCCGGTCAGTATAAAAGACTTGATTCATCATCTTCAGCAAACAATTGAAACCATACAGCAAGACGCTGCTCGACAGACCGAAGTCACAGCTCGTCAAGCTGAGGTAATAAACAAGCTGCAATAGCAACAATCATAGCCGACAACAGCTTCCGCATCTCATGCACCTCCTACGGGTATTCCAACACCCGAAGCCACTGCCCGTACTGCTAATGTCCAAGAAAATCAGGGCAATCTGGCAGAGTCGATCCCACCGCAAGCTTCCAAAGCACCTGTGTATCAAACTGAGGCTCCATTTGAATTTGAGGTTAACCCGACTGTGCTTAAGGTCAACAAACTAGAGAAATTGTTCAAAAAAGCACAAGGAGTCGACTTCATTCCAGACATATAGGAAGGGTATGCCGAGTTTGCAGTTACCTTACTAGAGCAGTTTAAAATGCCGCGCATTGATCGCTTTAATGGTTCTGGTGACCCAATGGTGCATTTGCGTTTGTTCTCGAATATTTTGCGACCATAGGCTTAACCCGATTGCAGAAGCTATCCCTTTTCGGTCGCACTATGTCAGGTATAGTGGCCGTCTGGTATGCCAAGTTGGAAGATTTAGTGAAACAGAATTGGGAGGAATTGGTCGAAGCCTTCATGGCTCAGTGCTCTTACAATACCCAAATTGAGGTCACAACTCGTGATCTCGAAGCAACACGTCAAGAGCTGAATGAGGGTTTCTCTGAAGCACAGGCTCATTATAGATGATAAAGAGCCAACTAAAAGGCCGTTTGTTCGCAGTTCTAATGCTGCCAGTGGTAACACAGTTGTGAGGCCATCAGATGTAAGTGTTGTCACCACAACCAATACCGCCAATCCCCTTGCCAATACAGCTCCACAACCTTCAGCCAACCCTGTCCAATCCTAGAGGACCTTTACCCCATCTACATGACCCTATCCCAAGCCATGAAAGTGCTGATTAAAAAGGGGCATGTCAGACCGTTAGAACCTTGCCCGCTACTTGATCCTCTTCCACCCAAACACAACCCAGCAAAATATTGTGCATTTCACCAACAACACGGTTATGATACTAACCAATGCTTCCGATTGCGTCATGAGATTCAAAACCTCATTGACAACAAGGTGATCGCACCACCTGAGAAACCAAAAACAATTACAAACCCTCTTCCGGGCCACAATCAAGTTCCCCCACCTCGGAACCTAAACCTAATCCATACACTGGCCCTTCCCTATGACCCCAGCGTATATGTTACCCCTTCCCACCTACCCAGACCGACGGTGTTCATTCCTAAAAGCACGGACTTGTGTATGATAAACACATCCACACTTCCACCTAAACCTGTGGTAGTGACAGGTGCAGTAGAAGGGAGGCCGACCTTAAAGGAGAGTACGAATTCGTTGCCTGAGTACTCTAAGAACTTGTTTGAAGAGGGGTATGATCCGTGTCACTACATTATGCCGGTTAATCAAGCCAAGCCGGAAGTGGTATTGCCAATTATAGCAGAGGTTAATGTGGTTAAGGAGGATGGCCCCAGCCAAGGTTTGGATGATCTGACGGAGTTTGAGGTGGACTTAGACAACCTGCAGTTCTTTGACGAACAAGAAAAATGAGATGTACAGATTGACTGGTTCGATTTCAATAGGTCGATATACAACTTTGGGTGGTTGAGTAATGAACCCGACAGGGAGGAAGAAACTGAAACAAAATCAGAAAAAAGGGAGCAAGAATTGTTGCAATAGCTGGAATGGCCAATGAAAAGGGGAAATCGTTGAAAAGTGCTGGTAAGGAAAATTTAGCTCAAGGACTGGGCACTGTGCATACTGCGGACACAGAACACGAAGTTGTGTTTGAATGAGAAAGGGTGAAAGACAATCAGAAAGCCTTAATGGCTCAATACCCCGCGGGGGATGTTAGTAATGAAAAAGTAATCCGAGCGGAACCGGACAACTATTTGTTGGTTGCCGAATGTGTCTGGTGGGATGATGACGACTTACAATTGGCTCACACTGATGAAGATTGGGGTGAGGACCTTCCCGACAATACCTGGTACGTAGAAGAGATCGACCACATGACAAGGAGCAGGCGGTATTTCAAACCGCCACACTTAGATCAGGTTGAGGCATCTAAGAAGGATAAAGAGATTGAGAAGCAGAAAGAGAAGCAATCAGAAGAAGAGGCTGTACTGAAGCAGTTGAAGAAGATTCAAGCCGATATTTCAATCTGGGGTCTTCTTATGGCCTCCGAGTACATCGACAGGCTGTATTGTCAGCAATGGACAAAGCTAAATTGTCCATTGACACCACCCCTGAACAGTTTGTGTGATTGGTCTTCCCAGGTGGCGCCAGCCTAACCCTGACCTTTTTGATAGAGAATTACCGCCGGAAGGCTCAACACATAACAAACCCCTATACATATCTGTTGAGTGTAGAGAAAAATGGGTACCGATGGTGTTGATAGACACTGGTTCAGCTATCAATGTTTGTCCGTCTCGCACAGCTTATGCCATTAGCTTGAAACTAGCAGATTTTGTACCTATAGCCCAAGTGATTGATAACACGAGCAAAGAAGTAATCAGCACGGTACAAATCCGAGTTCAAGTTGGCCCAGCTCAACAAGACATCGAGTTTCATGTGCTAGACGTCCCAGCAACCTTCAACTTACTACTAGGAAGACCCTGGCTGCACCTTATGGAAGTAGTCTCTTCTACCGTCCACCAAATGCTGAAATACCCTCACGGGAAGGGGGTAGCAAATGTTTTCGGGAACTCATCCATCCATCTGCCACCAGAAGTAACCACACCAATGCTGGAAATTGATCATCGCAAGGAAGATGTATTCCTCTCAGGGTTTAGTTTGGCTGAGGCCCGGGTAGTGCAAACCATCTTGGCAGCAGATGAGGGTATGTATGTCAGCGCCCAGTCTGTTTATCTCATGAACAAACTACAACATATGCCAGGAATGGGACTTAGAAGAAGTGGCCGAAAAGGTTTCACAGTATTGGTCGATGTGAAACATAATCTGCATGCCTTTGGTCTTGGCCATGTGCCCACTAAAGAGGATTGGGTCAGGAAAAAATAAGAGATGACAAGCAGAGCTAGGGCCAAGCAGGCCGGGAAACGCTATGAGCTCATTCACAGGCCGATCCGCGAAACACTGAATGGTCACTTTGTTCGGGAAGGAGAGGATTTCCCCTTTTGCAGTTTTTCTGAGCCCTAGATGAATTCTGCAAAGCAACATGTCCCCGGCTTCGAAATCTTCTTCGACCTGCAGTTGCAAGAGAGTGATGCCAAGGAAAAGATTGAACTGAGTGCTAAAGCTGAGCAGGGCATAGAAAGTGACTCCAACAACAGCGAGCTTGAAGTAGGGGCAGCACTGGCATGTCTCTTTTCGGATCCTCTAATCAACTTAGAGAGCTTGGGGGATAACCTGACTATTTCCATGATCGAGAACCAACCGCGTGTGAACCCTTCTAGCAGCATCTTGGACGCATCTAACACACCATCCCTCATTTGGCAGCTAGAGAAGGGCTATCTGTCTAGTAGTTCTGAGTCAGGTAGTGAACCAGAATCAGATTTTGGTTCTTCTGAGTTTAGGTCCGGTATTCTTGGGGTTGATAACCCGGATGCCAAGGTTTTGTCCAGCTCGTCTTTTTTTTTTCCTTTAAGTTGATTGTAACCGAGGAATTGGATGAGATTGACCTTGTGAATGAGAATGCCACTGCAGATTCTGAGTATTTCTCTGTCTCTCTTATTTATTGCATTGGTCATGACTTTCAAAATTTTGATGAAAATAATGAGGAAGGAATTCCTCTAGTTTTCAAAATTTTCATTAATCGAGAGGAGGAAATGTTTGCAAAACCCCTCGCTGATGAAATCATTGCTCTTAATGTGGGTACTAAGAAGGATCCGCGTCTGTTCCAAATTAGGTCCACGTTGTCTTCGAATGAGCGCAAGTGCTTAGTCGCTTTATTAAAAGATTTCAAAGATGTTTTCGCGTGGTCCTACGAAGACATGCCTGTAATTTATCTTGAGATTGTATAGCATTGGATCCCTCTTGACCCCGAGACCCAACCCATCAAACAGAAGTTAGGGAGAATACGTCCGGATTAGGCTTTGAAGATTAAAGAAGAGGTCACCAAGCAGATAGATGCAGGGTTCTTACTAGTATCTGAGTACCCAACTTGGTTGGCCAACATTGTTCCAGTGCCAAAGAAAGACGGCAGAATTCGAGTGTGTGTGGACTTCAGAGATCTAAACAGAGCCAGTCCGAAGGATGACTTTCCTCTACCGCACATCGATGAATTAGTGAACTTCACCGCAGGTCATGCATTGCCTTCCTTCATGGATGGATTTTTCAGGTATAACCAGATTCTGATGGCACCCGAGGACAGAGAGAAAATCGCCTTCATTATGCCGTGGGGAACCTACTGCTACAGAGTGATGCTGTTTGGGTTGAAGAATGCCGGGGCTACCTATCAAAGGGCTACAACCACAATTCTGCATGATATGATCCATAAAGAGGTCGACGTGTACGTGGACGACATGATTGTCAAGTCCAAAGAAAGAGAGGGCCACTACACCGCTTTGAAGAAGTTCTTTCAACGGATCAGGGAATACAGAATGAGGTTGAATCTACAGAAGTGTACTTTTGGCGTAACAGTAGGGAAAATGCTAAGTTTCTTGATCACATAGAGAGGCATTGAGGTAGATCCCTCTAAAATCAAGGCTATCCTAGAAATGCCACCACCAAGGACTAAAAAGAAGATACGAGGCTTTCTGGGTAAAGTGCAATTCATAAGACGGTTTATTTCAAAATTAACCTTGACTTGTGAACCACTATTTAGTCTCCTGAAGAAATGAAAGAAATTCTGATGGGATGATCGATGTCAATTTGCTTTTGAGTAGATGAAACAGTACCTTCAGAACCCGCCCATTGTTGTCGCTGCCAGAGCTAGGGAAGCCTTTGATTTTGTATCTGTCAATAACAGACACAATAATGGAATGCATGCTTGCTCAAGAATCTGAGGATAGGGTGGAGAAAGCCATCTATTACTTGAGCAAAAAAATGTTGGACTATGAGATCCGCTACACCTCGTTGGAAAAAGCTTGCCTAGCCTTGGTATGGGCTACCAGCAAGTTGAGGCACTACTTGTTAGCTCACTCCGTAATTCTGGGTTTGAGATTCGATCCCATCAAATATCTCTTTGAGAAACCAGTGCTTACGAGTAAGCTAGCCCATTGGTTGCTTCTTCTCTCCGAATTTGATCAAGTATGTCACTCGCAAGTCTGTCAAGGGGAGAGCTATAGTGGAGTTCCTGGCAGATCACCCAGTAAAAGAGGATGAAGCGGTAGAATAACTTTTCCCAGATGAAGCCATTTTGCAAGTCGATGAAGAGATTTGGGCAATGTACTTTGACAGAGCATCTAATTAGTACGGTTATGGGATATTGTGTGTTGCTGATAGCACCCGACAATTCCCATATACCTTTAGCCTTCAAACTCCAGTTCAAGGTGTCCAATCATGAAGCAAAATATAAAGCGTGTATCGCTGGTTTGGAAGTCGCCCTGGAACTAGGGGCAAAAAGGTTGGATGTTATGGGGGACTCAAACCTAGTTGTTTCTCAAACTAATGGAGACTGGAAAGTCGAAGAAGAAAAGATGAACATCTATCATCAAACCCTAGATGTTCTGATTCCTAGGTTTGAAAAGCTGACTTTCACACATCTACTGAGAGAGAACAACAGGTTCGCCAATGCCTTATCAACTCTATCATCTATGATAGACATCCCGCTTGGAGTCCGGATGTGTCCGATCATTATTGAGTAGCACCGGCCTACGAGACTATTGCTGCAATAGATGAAGCTCAAGATCAAAACCCTCGGTACTATGATATCTGGAACTTTTTGGAAAATGAGGTTTATCCACAAGGGGCAAATGCCAAAGACAACAGGGCACTACGGCAGATGGCCGTCCAATTTATCATCTGCGGAGGTAAAATGCACAAGAGGGGTCATCTGGGAATGCACAAGTGGTGTGTTGAAGTAAAGAAATCAAAGTGCCTGATGGAGGCTATCCATGGGGAAGAGTGCGGAGCACACATGAACGGAGTAATGTTGGCCCGGAAGATTCTCAAGCAAGCTTACTACTGGTCTACTATGGAGGAGGATTGTATCAGTTTTGTTTGGCAATCCCACAAATACAAAATTCATGCCTATCGTATGAATATCCTGCCATCGAAGCTGTACAACATGACTTCACCGTAGCATTTCCCAGTCTAGGGAATCGATGTCATTGGAGCAGTCACACCAAAAATGTCAAATGGGCATGAATACATTTTGGTGGCAATTGACTACTTCACAAAGTGGGTGGAAGCTCAGTCCTATGTAGTGTTGAAAGCAATGCATATGGCTATGTTCATTTGAAACAACATCATTTGCTGATATGGAGTCCCAAACGATATCATTTCAGATAATGACTCCCATTTTAAGAAAGAAGTGATCGACTTGTTAGAGAAATACAATGTGGCTTTTCACAAGTCATTTACATACTAGCCGCAAAGCAAAGGAGCTGTTGAGGCCGCCAATAAGAACATCAAGCATATTTTGCAGAAAATGGTTGACATTTACAGGGACTTGCCAAACAAGTTGCCGTTTGCACTCTAGGGTTATAGAACTTCAATCCGGATGTCTACAGAGGCAACTCCTTATTCTCTTGTCTATGGGATGGAAGTTGTTCTGCCAATCGAAATAGAAGTCCCATCGCTGCGAGTTATGGCCGAATGTTAAATAGCAGAGGTAGACTGGCAACAGAGCAGGTTTGAAGAACTGATGCTGTTTGATAGAGACAGCTGAAAGCATTATACCATGTTCAAGGTTATCAACATAGGATTGCCAGGGCTTTTAACAAGAAAGTTAAGTTCCAGAATCTTAAAGAAGGGGATTTGGTGCTGAAAGACAACCAAGCTCCCATCCATGACCCTAGGGGCAAGTTCAAACCCAATTGGGCTAGTCCTTACATCATTAAAACTATCAAGTCGGGTGGAACTGTTATTCTCAGGGTTTTGGATGGCCTAAAATTTTCCCAACCGATCAACACAGATAAGTTAAAGAAATACTATCCCTGAGAGGCTCGCTAGGCCGAAA
>NW_021028191.1:204460-295984 GCF_004153795.1 Camellia sinensis
TTTGGAGCATTTGGAATACGTTCCAATGCTCACATCATTCCGAAACACCGGGATATGTCCCTATGTTTCTCCCTGTCCCATTTCCTCACACAATTTCAGCGTGTTTGGAATTCATCTTAAGGTGTCCGGGAATGACTGAGAACTACGTAAGGCCTGATTCCTATCTTTGGGATACGTACGCAACTTCATCCTGAAGTTCGGTTGTAATCAATTCCAGCTCAACTGTCCTATCCATTTTGTTGATCAAGTCATCTTTATCTGTTATTTACCTGAAGGTTCGGTTGTAATCTTTACTCTAAGAGAAAAGCTGGGTACAATGCAGAGTAGTGGTATTCAATCAAGGGGTAGTTATGATCTTTTGATCCAGCATTATACATCTTGAGGATTGATTCCGTGCGTGTCAGGTGGTGATCCTTTTTAAAAATGATTTTTGAGAAGTTTTGATAAAAGTTGATTTTGTTTAAATTTTACCTTTTACAACTTAGACCATTTTTGGATCAAAAGGAAAATTTCCAGCGCTCACAACTTTAATTTCATTGATTTCAAACTTAAAATTCTCCAAATCTCTTATACAAATCAAAGTTTCTTTTATTACAATCAACAAAAAAACTTAAAAAGAAAGGTCGATGGCATAGAAGGAGCAGTACATGACAGCTAGACAGCACTGATCGACCTCTTTTTGAAGCCTGGCTGGGTCTAGGTGGTGGCCCAGACCAGTGCAGATGCAGCAAAAGCTGGCCCTTTGTCTTGGCATGCCGAGGCTATGTTTTGAGTACTGTTTGTACCAAGTGTCTTTTAGTATTTTCGAGTTGTTTTCATTTCGTTTTCTTGTTATCGAGTTGCATTTTACATATTTGTCCGGTTGTGGGTCGTTATTCGATTCAAGAACGAATACAAGAACATGTATTCATAGTTGTAAGTCCTGTACAATGCTACCATTTCATCACACATTATGCGAGGAAATCATCCAAACTGGTGGGTCCAATCCCGATCATTGTTTTACAAAGAAATAAAAGAAAAGTCTTCTAATATAACGAGTCTATTTGAAGCTAGTGTTTAATCTACAAAGGAAAAAATAATAAAACTAAAAAAAAAAGGAGGAAATTTGTTTTTTTTTGTTTTGTTTCGATAATTCATGAGTTGATTGTGTGCTGGTATTCTGTCCTATACCCGTACTATCGAGTTTTTATTATCGGAATGCATTTCCGATGAGCGACCGACCAGGTGATTGACTGGTATTGCTCTATCTTGCGTCCATTTTGTGTCCATTTTGTATCTATTTTATCAAGTTTTGTCATTTCATTGAGTTTTGATTTGTGTTATAATCAGTGAAAGGCTTAATTTTTAGTTTGGAACTGATTGCCATTCGGATTTGCAAAAAGAGAAAGAAAAAAAAAACTCGTTTTATTAATAGAGATTAACCCCAATCAAATTTGTACAAACATATATACAAAAAAGAAAAAGAAAAAAGAGAGAGCAATCTTTTTCTTCTTTCTTCTCAATTTTTCAGCAGCAACTCAGCGGTGAAGATTACAACCGGCTTCATTTGCATACAGCTTCGCTGCCTGACTTTACCATCAGCTGCCTCGCTTCATCTTTGCTTCTTCGAAACTCTTGAAGACTCTGCCTCAGCCTTGGCAGAGCTTCCGAAGGAGATTATTCCTCGCCGGCCATCAGATTGGTTGTACGATGAAACTACGAATCGAGCCACAGAGGTGTCTTGTTGTTTCAGTTCTTTATTCTGCCTTTTCAGCGCACTAATTTCTACTCGAGCATCTTTGTACATACGTTGGAGGAGGGATAGTTGTGCATTTAACTGATGTACCTCACACGTCCTATACTGCAGTCGACGGGACAAGTTGGAGACCGTAGTCACGATCTCCACACATGACCTCAGCGTATATGAGTTTGTTTCGATGTTAGACTGTGCCGCCATTATTTGTTCAACTAACATCGCTGGAAAGTTGAAAACAAGAGTGAGAGAACCGTGTGAAGAAGCCATGGCAGAGGAGAGTAATGCAAAAGAAAGAGGTTGCGAAGTGGTGGTAGAGAAAGTTTGCAGGCTTTTGCTCTGCCTCTCTCTCTCGCAAACCTCAACTTAAGAAGAGAGCAAAGAAAAAGACAAAGAGGAAGAAAGGCCGAGACAATCATTGACAATTGGGACAGGATTGGAAAGCATGTCGGTCAGGTGCCGCGATTGTTGAAATCGCGCGCCAGACACAATGCTCGAAGAAGATGAAAGAAGAGAGAGTGAGACAAAAACAGAGAGAAAGGCGGGAGAGTTGTATATGTATATATATGTGTATATGTATTGTATATCTATGTATTATATATATTTGTTTGAATATTTGGTCACAAGATATTTGGTCACAAGAGTGGCTTGGGCTCAGTGGTTCGGCTCAGTGGTTAAGGATTGAGGGGCTGAGCTTGAGGTCAGAGGTTCGAGCCCTCATAGCAACGAGTGTTTCTTTTGTTTTGTTTTGGTTTTATGTATATATGTCTCGTATACCTATTTATATATATATATATATTTATTTGAATATTTTGTCACAAAAGTGGTTTGGCTTAGTGGTTAAGGACTCGGAGAAGCCTGAGTCAGAGGTTCGAACCCTCGTATCCATGCATTTGTGTTTTTCCTTTTGTTTTTGCGTGCTTTGCATACGCACGCTGACGTCAGCAAACAGAATATGCCTTCTCAATAACGACATCTTTTCGCTGACGGTCACAAACAGAATATTCAAGCAAACAGAATATTCCTCGAATATGTATATGTATACTGTATGTATATATCTGTGTATTTTGTATACGGTATTTGGTATTTATAAAAAAAATTCTTTTTGACATTTTTTTGAAAACAAGAAAAAAAAAATCATTCTGTTATACCTTCTTCCACTCATGTGAAACGCGTTTGGACTTCAAATTCACCTTTGTTCTCTTCACGTGAAACGTGTTAGGATTTGATATTTACCTAGTTAAATCCCCCCATTTCTGTATAAGATACGGTTAGGTGCGTTTGTTGGTTATGTTGTAACCAAACGATATTGTATGTACGTTTCATTCAGAGGAGTTATCTGGTGAATGATATTGTATGTACGGTTCATTCAGAGGAGTTCCGGATAGTCATTCGTGTCTTGGTAGGAGAACTTGCACTGCTTTGTAGTTAAGATCACTTTGTGCATCAATCGCACTTGATTATTTTGTGCATCTATCGCACTCTATTCATTTTGTGCATCTATCGCACACCTTTACTTTGTGCATCTATCGCACTCGATCACCTCGTGCATCTATCGTACTCGATTCACTTTGTGCATCTATTGCACACCTTTGCTTTGTGCATCTATTGCACTCAATCACCTCGTGCATCTATCGCACTCCTTTACTTTGTGTATCTATCGCACTCGATCACCTCGTGCATCTATCGTACTCGATCCTTTTGTGCATATATCGCACTCCTTTACTTTGTGCATCTATCGCACTCGACCCCTTCGTGCATCTATCGCACTCGACCCCTTCGTGCATCTATCGCACTTGATCACTTTGTGCATCTATCGCACTCATTCACTTTGTGCATCTATCGCACACCTCTCTATTGTTTCTCAGGGTACGTGAAATGCAGCCCTGAGCGAGATTTTCTTTCCTCGTCCTATGTGTTGGTGTAAGTAGAGTGCTGTTCTAGATCTTTTTGCTTTAAGCTTGAAGCTGCTCATTCATGTGCTGTTAGTTTGCTATCTTGCATATTGTATTAATTATTGCTTATTGCATTCATTATTGCTTATTGCATCATCTTGTATGATCATTTTCAAAATAGCCGGCTTCGCAAAGCATATCAGTCCGTCTTTCAAAGTTGCATAGTGCATATTTGCATTTTGCCTCTGAACTACACAGGTTTGAGTCCTCAAAAGGATACGTAGGCAACCCTCGGGTTCAACCAATTGTTTACACATTTGTTTGTTTGCCCAAGTCTTACGACCTCATCAAATGGGTTATCTTCGAGCTTTGACATTCACTCGCATCATAAAATGACTTTGAGCTCTGTCAAAGAGGGGCAATTGTAGACACCCCATTTTGACCGGTCTTAAAACTTGAGCGCTTTCTTTTGATTACTCGATGATGACAAGTAGAATATGTTTCTCACAAAATCCTCAGTAAGAGAGATTGAATTTGAACTTTAATCCCAACCTTCACCATTATGGCCAAATTGTTTTAAAATACTAAATATTTCATTAGTTTAGTATTTTTGTAATTTTGCATAATTTTATGTGTGCTGAAGGAATCTCCTCAACCAAACGGCTTCCTAAACGGCAGATAAACAAGCCACAAACTCAGCGTCACTGCATGAATGCCTGTGGATGAAGGCTATTTGCTTAAATTGGAATAATTTGAATAATGTTCATATGCGATCACTTTTTTAAGTGGTAAATATTCAAAGCACTTTTGTTTTTCAAAACAAACATGAATAAAGTATTCCAATATTTACAAAATTAGTCTATACTTGTATGCATCACATAGTAAAGTTAGCCTAATAATCGAAAAAAGAGCATATTTAGGTATATATTATTATATATTATATTATATTATATTATATGTTTCGGCTTATATAAAGAGAAAAAGACTCAGCAAAATAAAGAGAGGTTTTTGATGAAGGAGAATTAAGAGAGTTAGAAGAGAAATGAGAGTAATTTTGTCTGCATTTCAAACTTGAGCCAAAACACTTCCAAGCTTCCATAGCCACTGAGAATTTGAGAACACACTTCCTACACTTGAGAGTGATCAAGAGGAAGTTTGTAAACTAAGGAGTTCATCTTTTCCTTGGAAGGTGAATTTCACAAACCTTTCATTTTCTTGCATTTCTTAATTATTTTGCTCTTTTGTTTTGATTTATTGTTATATTGCATATTGTTGTAATCTAATTGAAAATGGTGAATTGAAGTCCCATATATGTTGTTTTTAGCATGAGAAAGAGACCTTCCGTGTTAAATAGTCTAATCTCTTTGGAGGTTCATTACCAGGGCATTACATCTCTCTCATGCCAAGAACAACTTCCTGTTTGACACTTTTCTCCTTTTAAAGGACTTAATAATCACTTCAGAGAAATGGACTGAAAAATAGAAATGACTAAGAAAATTGATTTAAAAGCAATCAACATACATAAGAAAATGAGTCATATTGCTTGGACTTGGCCGGACGTGATGCCAAGTTTATTGTGTTAAGGCTTGTCTAAACACCAATTCATGATATTTTAGACGAATCTTGAAGCGTCACATATCATCCATTTCTTTAAATTGAGAGTGATTTCACATGGTTGATGGTTATTCAAAATATGAGCTAGAGATCTATGCTTAATGACTTAATCTCTACTGAGGTTCATCGCCAACGGTATAATCTCTCTTTCATATTAAGAATTACTTCCCATTTGGCGCACTTCTCATTTAATGGACATAATTGTCACCTTGGACTTAATGAATTAAAGAATGGAAAGGACTAATAAAAATTGCTAAAATGGATCAACCCATATAAAGAAAATAAAGTATATTGCTTGGATTCAGCCGGGCGTTATGCCGAGTCTATTGTGTCAAGGCTTGCCTAAACATCAATTCATGATGATGTTTTAGATAAACTTTGAAGCGTCTCCACCTCCCTCTTTGATTTCAATCTATGATAGGAAGGAGGGGTGGTTCCATTCATTTATTAATTTTTGTCCAAATTGTACTCGAAATCATCAAGCAATCAACTTGCTCATTAATGATTTTAGAAACAATTCCACCATTCTTTCGAGGCTTTCCAATGAGAGAGAAGTGTAAAAGGGACAAACATAATTCGAAACACCCTATCTGCACTGTTTTCACCTCAGGCATGAATAAACATTGTCGAATTTATTTGAGCTCAAATCGATTGCGAGTCAGTGTAGACATCCCATCTTTGACCGACCTTAAGACTCAGACGTCATCGTCTGTGCACTCAATAATTGCGCATGTTTGTGCTCGTTTTGAGTTTCCGGAGCCTTCGGCTGAGCGCCTTGTCTCGGGACCTCTTAACTTTCTTCTCTTGGCTTGGTTTTTGGACCATGCCTTGTTATCTTTGCCTAGAGGGAAACAGAGGCCTGTAGGCCACTTTTTGTAGCCGTAGACTACCTTTCCCTCTCGTAGGCTACCTTTTGTACCCGTAGACTAGTTTTCGGGGCTTCCGGCTGAGTGCCTCACCTTGCGGACTCTTGTCTTGCTTCCTTTTTGGTTTGTTTTTGAACCAAACCTTGTTACCCTTTGCCTGGAGGGTGGAGCAGGGGTGTAGACCAGTTTTCCCCCTTGTAGACCACTTTTCTTCCCTGTCAGCCACTTTTGGTGGTCGGCCAGCTAGGGTGGGTGGTCTGTGGACCACCTAAGGTGGTCGGCAGCCTGCCACCACCTTCTACTCTCTTTGCAAACCCTTTTCATCCCTTGCCGACTAGTTTTATTCCCTGTAGACCACTTTTTGTGGTCGGTCGACTAGGAGGAATGGTCGGTCGACCACTTCAACTAGTCAGCAGCTTTTCTGCATTTTCTGCAGATATTTTCCTTGCCAGCTGTGCCTGCGGTTGGGCACAGAATTCATCCTCCATACACGTATATGGAGGGATTGCTTTAAGCCTCTAGCTTGTCTAACAAGCTTGAGGCATGAAATTCTATATAAGGGAGCCTCCTCCCTCTTGTTCAAGGTTCAGAAATTTGTATTAGGGCTATACATATCTATCTCTATCTTGATTTCTCCCTCTCTCTCTTTCTCTATAGTTGTGCTCTTTTATGCATTAAAGTGAGTTTTGTTCACACTTTTGCACTAAACACCTAGTGAAACACCTTCACTTTTGAGCTGAGGTACTTGGAGGTTTGTTTGAAGCTCAAAAGCTTTGGTTTTGCCTCAGAAGTGGCTGTTCTTGCTGTGGTTCTTCAAGGGTAAGCATATACCCCCCTTTTAGGCTTGTTTTTGTATTAGTTTAGGCCACCTTTGCATGATTTTTTTGGCTTAACTTTCAACTAAAAAAACTCTTGTTTTTAAGTGTTTGAAGTGTTTGTTTGAGGCCTTTTTGGTGTTGGGGGTGGTCTACCCCCTTTTGTGCCTTATTGTGCCTTGTTTTGAGCTATCCTTTTAGGCCTTTGAGGTCACCTTTGTTTGGTCTTTTCACCACTGAATTTCAGAGGAATTTTAATGGTGGAAAGTGTGTTTTGGGACCAAAAATAGGTGGGGGTGGTCCCCCCCTTTTGTACCTTGTTTGTATGTGTTATTGGCTTACCAAGTTAGCATGTTTTTCTACCTTCTTGGGCCCCTATCTTAGCATGTTTCAGGTCTTGTTTTGCCATGATATAGCTCTATTTGGGGTTGGTTTGGTTACCTTTTGCGTGCTCCTTGCACTTGTAGTGCAATTCCACTCGCTAGCCTAGCATGTTTGCTACTTTGGTCTATGGTGCTAGCTTGTTTTGG
Source organism: Camellia sinensis (assembly GCF_004153795.1). Taxonomy (NCBI): domain Eukaryota; kingdom Viridiplantae; phylum Streptophyta; class Magnoliopsida; order Ericales; family Theaceae; genus Camellia; species Camellia sinensis. The sequence goes on from NW_021028191.1 coordinate 211,913, forward strand.
CTCTATTTCAGCATGCTTTTTGCCATGATTTCACATGCTCTAGGTCTGATTTGGGTGGTCTTGATCACGTATGCTTTGCTTTGTATAGCCATAGTGTAAAGCCCCTCCACTAGCTTGGTGTTTTGAGTCCACTAGCATGCATTGCTAAGGCTATTTGCATGATTTAGCATCATTTGATATATGATTTCAGAGTATATTTCACTGTCATACCCTTGTGTGTATCACTCTTTCAATGCTTAGGAGGGTTGTGCTTTATGCCTTAATCATGAGCCAATATGTATGCATGCTTGCCTAAGCCTTTTGGCTACCATCTCAGCATGTTTTTGGTGTTATTTTACCATGTTACAACTCTGTTTTTGGTTGGTTAGAGTATCCCTCATTTGCTTCTTACACTTGTAGTATAATCATACTCATTGGCCTTGCATGCGTCATGCTTTATGCCTCCCATTCTAACATGTGTTAGCTTTACTCCATGCATGTTTTGGCATTGTTTTGACCTGTCTTGAGACAGTTTTGAGTCATCTTGGACCTTTGGGGCTTGCTTGATATGGCTGTGGTGCAAGTACATTTGCTAGACTTAAGCTTTGAGCCTCCTAGCATGCCTCATTTGTGACTTGTGCATGATTTGGCATCATTTGGAATGTAATTTCAGAGCTTATGTATTTGTTATACTCCCATGTTTATCACTCTTTCATTGCTCTTGAGGGTTATGCATTATGCCTTGTTTGTGAGCCAATGAATGAGCATGCTTTCCTTCCCTTTTGAGCCTATGTTTCAGCATGCTTTCGGCCTTGATTTAGCATGCCTCAACTCTGTTTTGAGTAGTTTGGGTCATATGGGATTTGTTATGCATGGTTGTAGTGCAATAGCTTTGACTAGCCTAATGATTCAAGGTCCCTAGCATGCCATACTTGTGTTGTTTGCATGTTATGTCATCCATTGGCATATGATTCAGTGCTTGTACCTATACCATGCTCTCATGTATGTCGCTCCTTCAATGTGTTTGAAAATTAAGCTTTGTGCCTTGCTTGAGAGCAAATAAATGAGCATGTGTTCTTTGCCTTTTTGTGCCTAAGTTTTGGTGTGTTGGTCATTGTTTTGGAGCATCTTAGGTCTGTCCATATGTGGTTTGATCATTTGAGCATTGTAGTGCATGCCTCTTGTGAGATGCTCTTTACTAACTTTGATGTTCTTAGCCTCCGAACATGTCTTGCTTGCATTGTTCACATGATAGAACCTTGTGCATGCCACATTAGCATTGATAGATAAGCATGTTGTTTGCATGTGTGTTGCATTGCATTGTGTTTGGATCGGACGTTAATCCAAACACGAGAAATGTGGGACGTTTCATACTTGAAGTGATGAAACGTGTCACATTTCTCGGTCGCCGACCCTCTTGATCAAGCATGATAGAGGTGGAGGCCCTTATGTGTTATTTGTGTTCATTCATTGACATTGACTTGTGCAAACTTGGCTTCTCGGCCATCGTGCATTGCGATGCTCGGTTGGTGGCCCCAGAGTCGAGTACCGTACTCCCTTGAGCTGGAAAAATGATAGGGAGGGTTGTTGTGCACACATATCTTGCAAATACACTGCTATGCCCCTTCTTGTTCTCTATTGTAGCAAAACTGGAGTTTGGCAAATTTTCTGGTCGGTAGACAAGTAAAGGTGGTCGACCGACCACTTTTTCTGGTCTATAACCAGTTTTTCTGGCCTACAGGTGGTCTACAACCACCTTTTCTGGTCGGCAGCCCACTAGGAGGTCCTCATGTTGGAGTAGAAGCAATTTGGAAGTCAGTGCACTTTTCAAAGATCAAATCAAATGCAAACAGAGGCAATTCTGGGCATAACAATGGATTTCCGAGCAAGGCAATCGAGAGCATGCATCCTTCATTGTTCAAGGCAGAGCTGTGGCAGCCTAGTTCACATACCTCACATGCGTAGTTAGTTGCCATGATTAGTTAATTTGTTAATTAATTAAAGTATTGTAATAATTAGTTGTAGCTAGTTATTCAATTTGTGTTGTGTAATAATTAGTCTAATTAGATTATTAGATTAGTTAAGTAGCTTAGCTTAGCGTAGCTAGCTTGTATTATTCATTCGGACCCTCCGTTGAGAGGGCATAATGTTGTAATAAGTATGCGTGTGTGTGATGCATGTCTTCTAACCCCATTTCTTTCTCCCTTTTACTTATCAGCTTTCGATGGTTAGTTTAGGGCATGTTTCAATTAGCATCCTTATGCTTGCATGCTTGCATGCGTGCATCATTCATTTGTCTTGTATGTACCGGGCTCGGCGCGTCATTCAAACTACATTGTATTTCAATATACTTTCTTGAATACGTGTTTCAAAGTATGTTATCAAGTGTTGTATTCATATGCCATCTTAGATAGCCGAGCCTATTTTAGTTGCATTTTTGCACGTGTTGCATTAGGCATTGTTGACATAGCTAGGATCATGCATGATTACTAACTAGCTTCTGTTTTGGCTTGGAGTACACTATAAGTGTTTATGCTTTAGCATCCTTGCATGTGTGTAAGTGACTGCCATGATAGCATGCTTTCCATGAGGCTAATTGCTTAATTGATTAACTGCATGAATGTCTGTGGATGAAGGCTTCATTGCTTGAATTGGGTCAATTCGTCAAATGTGTGTTTTAAGCTCACTTGGAGTGGCAAAATCATGTTGTTTTAAGCCCACCTTGTTTGGTGGCAAATCCGCGTTTTAGCCTACTTGCGAGTAATAACTTCAAACCATTTTCAAAAACAAACATGAGATGTTTTGTTCCAATCCGCGTGATTGAGTCTATACTTGTATACTGTGCGCATCACATAGTAAGGTTAGCTAATAAACCCGAAAAAGAACACATGTGTTTTCAAAAACAACATATCATGTTAGTAGAAGCCGATCTTTGATCGGGCGAGCGGGGATGCTCATTTCAGGACCTTCCCTTCTCGTACTTAAGTTCCCGAGCCGAGGCAACTTTGGTGATGACGGACACGTGGCCTTAGGCACGAGTCAGGGTTTCCTAAATTTTCCAAAAACAAAACATTTAGGTGGCGACTCTAAAATCTGGCAAAGCAGTCCATGTTTGGTGCTTTTTTATTAAAATCGATTTTCCAAAACGATTTGCCGGATTTGGACTCTTTGGTGATTTATCAGTCTTACATTGCACTTTGTGAGATTAGATTCAGAACCGTGACAGGAGTCCGAACTGTAATAGCTATGAACTACAATTCGCGCCCTCGCGCGCGGAGCAGAGTTCAGGCGGTCTACAGTTAGCCAGACCCCAATATATGGCAAACCGTACACTTTTGGTTAGTAGTAGTGACTGCAATAGTGACTGAGGATGAAACAGAACAGTTCCTAACAAGGCAAGGCAGACAGAGTGGCTTCTGAGGAGCATTACACGAGCATTGCATATGCATTGTTGTTATAATAAATTACACAGCCTTTCTAATTGTTTTTTCATTTGGATTTGTAATAAATAGTTAATTTGGACACTCAGACATTTGAACCCTCCTGTGTACGGGTGCAATTTTGTAATAATGTGTATGTCTTCCAACCTCACGTATTTCTCCCTTTTATTTAATTGTTTATGATGGTTAGATTAGGGACATCATGTTTTATTTAACATAATTCATGTTTGCATCCACTTGTTTTGCATGCACTGGGGCTCGGTTCATCATTTTAAATGGCTTGTTTGCAAACTTCTTCGAATACATGTTAAACTACATACTATCAAATTGATTCATATGCCATATTAGTAGCCGAGCCTATTTAATTGCATATCGTATGTGTCACATTAGCCATATTGCATAGTTAAGATCATGTGTTTTTCTAACTAGTTTCTCTTTTGGCTTGGAGTACAAGGTAAGTTTTTATGCTTTAGCACGTTGCATAAGTGTGATTGTTGCTATGTCTAGAATGCTTGCCATGAGGCTAAATGCTTAATTGATAAACTGTTTGAATGCCTGTGGATGAAGACTATTTGCTTAAATTGGAATAATTTGAATAATGTTCGTACGCGATCACTTTTTTAAGTGGTACATATTCAAAGCACTTTTGTTTTTCAAAACAAACATGAATCAAGTATTTCAATATTTGCAAAATTAGTCTATACTTGTATGCATTACATAGTAAAGTTAGCCTAATAATCAGAAAAATAGCATATAATGTAAATAAGAATTGTATCATGATTAGTAAAGGCCGATCTTCGATCGACCGAGCGGGGGGTGCTCAAATGCATTCATGACCTTCCCCTCTCGTACCTAAGTTCCTGAACCGAGACAATCTTGGTGATGACGGATAAGTGGCCTTCGGCACGAGTCATGGGTTTCCGAAATTTTTCAAAACAAAATATTCAGGTGGTGACTCTGTAAATCTGGCAAAGCTGTCCATTTTTCGCATTTGATTCAAACATCGATTTTCCAAAAAGAATTGTCAGATTTAGACTCTTTTTGTGTTTTCACTATTTCACATTGCACTTGTGAAATCAATTTCAGAACCATAGGTAGAGTCCGATATTGTAAAGGCTTATTAATATTAATATTCCGAAAGGGGGCGCGAAAAAGTCGAGCTACAGTATCATGTTGGCAATACTACTATTATAAACTACAAGTATGAGATAACGACCACTCAATCATCCTACTATCTGGGCGACTATTGCAACAAGTTGTTGTTGACATGTATATAAAACTTGTGAATATAAGGTTGGACTTTTATCGAAAAAAACAATAAAAAATAAGGGCCAAACTTTACCAAGGGATTGTAGATAATGTATTATCTGGTGAGAACAGGGGAAACAAAGTGGGAAAAATAATAGTATTACCTGCATCCTTTGTAGGAGGCCCAAGAGATATGTGCAGGAGGTATTTAGATGCTATCTCATTAGTACAACGGTTTGGAAAGCCAGATCCTTTTATCACAATGACTTGTAATCCTGATTGGAAAGAGATTAGGGATTTATTAAATGAAGGACAGGTAGCACAAGATAGATCTGATTTAACTGCAAGAGGTTTTCGAGCAAAGTTACAAGACCTACAACAACAACTATTCAAGAAGCATATTTTTTGAAAAATAGCAGCATATGTTCACATTATTGAGTTTGAAAAAAGAGGCCTACCCTATGCACACGTGTTAATCATCTTCACGACAGATTGCAAGATTACAAATCCAAATAATTATGACAAAATTGTTTGTGCTAAAATTTCAGATCCAGACAAGTTTCCTAATTTATATGAAAAGGTTGCTAAACATATGATTCATGGGCCTTGTGGAGTTTTAAATCAAAAAAATCTTTGTATGTGCGAAGGTAAATGCAAAATCGTTATTCCTGCTCTTTTTCACCAAAAACAATGCAAGGGAAAGATAGTTATCCAATTTATAAAAGGAGTGAAGAAATTTACTGTTAATGTGCGAAATGCTATTTTGGATAATAGATGGGTGGTACCTTATAATCCTTATCTTTTGAGTCGATATAACTGCCATATTAATATTGAGATAAGCTCAGGGGTGAAAGTAGTTAAGCATCTTTATAAATGCATTTATAAGAGCCACGACAAGATTACAGTCAACATTAGTCAGAATGATGGAGATATCATTATTGATGAAATACAACAATACCAAGATGTTCAGTGGGTATCAGTACAAGAAGCCATATGGAGGATATTTGAATTTGATCTAAATGAAATATACCCAGCAATTATAAATTTGCAACTACATTTGCCAAACAATCAATTTGTCTCCTATTAGGAAAACCAAGACTTGGAGAACATTATTTATTCTGGAAAGATTGTAGCAAAAGAAGTACAAAATGATGAAGATTAATATGCAATGGAAAATACAACTACAACAAATTTTCAAAATTCCTCAAAGAGGATCAAACTAGAGAAAGAGTGAATTTTGTAAAATATTTTTATATTTCTTTTACTTAATTTATTTCAAAATTGTAATAAAAATAATACAATATTAGTTGAATGTTTTATTTCTTCACCTTAAATAATAACAATATTACAATGTTAGTTGGGTGTTTTATTTGTTCATCTTTTAATTACAAAATGATTTCTAGATACATACACATAACAAAAGTGAAACAACCTAGTGAATTATATATTTAATAGTAGATCCAACCATTTGATATAGCTTGCAATTATTTTATGTGATTGTTCCAACCTACTTTCTAAATTTTAATACTTAAACTGAAATATAAATGCCCCCCATACGCAGGAATTCATACATTATTTACTTGATGAATTGAAAAAAAAAAAAAATCCACATATGAAGGACATGGAGTCCGAGTACACTCCTAATCCAACTTATCAAAATTTCAACCAAACAATATCCATACTTTCAAACATAAACATTAAATATTAACAAAAAATAACAAAATGGTTCAAAAAGTAAAACTAATATAAAACTTACAAACCACAACAAAAAAACAAAAAAGCATAAACATAAATATAAGAAAAATTACCATGTGCAAAGCACGTGCACAACCACTAGTACTACAAAAAGAATGACCAAAAAACATTAAGAATTGAATAAGAAATTATCTCTTAAAGTTGGCCTCATGAATGAGGTATTGGGAATTGTGTATAGCTACCAATCCCACATTGACTGTAGAGGAAAGTTTTGATGGGTATTTAAACTTTAAGATTTTGATAAGGGCATCCTTTGGGACATTCAAATTTTCTGAAGGAATGGAGTTATAAATGCTTCAAGGATGGGCTTGTGCCAAGGCTATAGTCCAAGTTGGTTATGGAAAAATTGCCACACGCGCGCCGCTCACCGAGACCGGGTCCGGGTTTGTGATCCATGGATCTTGGATCTTGGGCTTGAGGCTTGCTGGAATGGGTTAGGTTTGGATTGGGTCGGATTGGTGGTCCACCAACCTAATCTTTTTTGGCCAAGTCTGCTGTAGACACACTTACGTATATATAATATATATCTCAGATATTATTGTCCCATCAGTTTTTGCAGGAGTAATGGGCATTGGTTGCTACCGTTCATGGCTAGAGGCTCCTCTTCTCTCCCTTATGGTGTATGAAAGGACACCCATCTTCCTTGGTTTTGGTACATAAATTTTTTCTCTTACATTATAGTCAAGTCAGTCTCCTCTTACAATTTTCTTCCTGTGTTGAGAGAGTGCTGCCATTGTCGGTTCGCTAAAGCTAACAAAAGGTGCTTCTGCGTTAGCCGGTCTAAACCGTCGTATCTTGGGAGATAGAAGTCGATGTTCCTCCAATACTCACGGTGAGACTGCTAATCTGTTTTAAAGACACACTGTAGTATCACGCTGGTTTCAATTTGCTTCATTTTGTTAGTTTTATTTTATTATGAATTTTTATAAATTCCAACATGTTCTTATTCTGAAATTCAAAATGATTGTCCAATATAAATTTATTTATTTTATTTAATTACATAATTTGTACAACATATAATTCCTCCGATCTTCACCAATTTCAACAGTGGCTCATGGTAATTGATGTAGTTTTCCTTGTTAGCATCCACAAATGCAAAGTCAAATTCCCTTCTTTTTTCTCCTGCAATATTGTTATCACACAAATTTAAGGCTTCGTTTGGCTGGCCTAATAAGCTCGTTTTGTTATAAACAAAAAAAAAAATGAAAAAAAAGGTTGTCACACGCACATTTATACTCCCAAAACACACATTTATGGGGGAGAAGTTATTGGATGGTCCAACTGCAAAGCCAATTGATGCTCCACTAGCAATTGATTGATTGGTGAATGATCTGACAAATAGATAACATTGTGCTATCATAAATTTACGAGATACTGCCCCTAAATCAAAGTATAATTTCTCCATCAATAGATATTTCCACTTTCTCGATCCCAAATCTTCTCCCCGACCTTTGATGTACCAAAATAATTAAGAGCTGGTTTGGCATCTTTTAAAAAAAATTAAAAAGTCTAAAAATTATTAAAAATTTTTAAAAATATTACTATTTACTAAAAAAGTATAAAAAAAATTAATTTTATACAAAATAAAAAGTATAACTCACTTTTCACATGAGTTGTACTTTAGTTGATTTTGGTTGGACAAAATAGTATAATTTTTGTAAAAAAAATTGTTTAAAAATTCACTAAATACGAAAAGTACAGAAAAAAATGAGAATTCAGTATATTTTTCATATTTTTATGTATTTAATAATTTTTTAAAATACTTTTTCACAATTTTTTTATTTTTTAGATACATCTAAGTAATATGCATCTGAAAAAGTAAAAAAAAATGTTCAAAATTTTAAACATATTTACTAAAAACAAAAAAATACGAAAAACAAAAAACTCAATTTTCAAAAAATTTAATCTAAAAAACTCAAACCAAACACACACAATAACTTTATAGAATGTCACATCAACAACAATGATAGAAGCAAATAATCTTAATGATTAAATACATTTTGCTTAGCCTTGAAGGTTAGTTATATTTAACTAATGAATATAAGTTAAGCTAAAATACCTAATCATATGCTTGAAAAAAGTGAGTCATACTAAACATTTCAACTAACAAACATTATATGCCTAATGGGTTGGAGATGCTCCGGAAAAAAAAATATATATATTTTAAGATTTAATGAATATATTTACGTGATACTGCCCCTAAATCAAAGTATAATTTCTCCATCAATAGATATCTCCACTTTCTCGATCCCAAATCTTCTCCCCGACCTTTGATGTACCAAAATAATTAAGAGCTGGTTTGGCATCTTTTAAAAAAAATTAAAAAGTCTAAAAATTATTAAAAAAATTTAAAAATATTACTATTTACTAAAAAAGTATAAAAAAATTAATTTTATACAAAATAAAAAGTATAACTCACTTTTCACATGAGTTGTACTTTAGTTGATTTTAGTTGGACAAAATAGTATAATTTTTGTAAAAAAAATCGTTTAAAAATTCACTAAATATGAAAAGTACAGAAAAAATGAGAATTCAATATATTTTTCATATTTTTATGTATTTAATAATTTTTTAAAATACTTTTTCACAAATTTTTTATTTTTTAGATACATCTAAGTAATATGCATCTGAAAAAGTAAATTTTTTTTTTAAAAATTTAAACATATTTACTAAAAACAAAAAAATAAGAAAAACAAAAAACTCAATTTTCAAAAAACTTAATCTAAAAAACTCAAACCAAACACACACAATAACTTTATAGAATGTCACATCAACAACAATGATAGAAGCAAATAATCTTAATGATTAAATACATTTTGCTTAGCCTTGAAGGTTAGTTATATTTAACTAATGAATATGAGTTGAGCTAAAATACCTAATCATATGCTTGAAAAAAGTGAGTCATACTAAACATTTCAACTAACAAACATTGTATGCCTAATGGGTTGGAGATGCTCCGAAAAAAAAAAAAAATAGAAACCGGCGGATTGATAAAAGTGTCACTAGAATTTGCCATTTTTCTTACCAAAAACCGGCGGTTCGATTGGCAAATAGTAACGAATTTGCCTTGGCGGTGCGGTTCGGTGCGATTTTGGCGGTTTCAGCGGTTTCGGCGGTATTATGCACACCCCTAAATATGAGAGGGCAAATAGAATAACCCATTAGGACTTCACAAAATTTAAAACCCCATCTGGGCTTTAAAACATCTGACCCATTTCCTAATTGGGCTACGCAAAATTTTAAGTGAATTTGGGCCTGTAGGCCCACATATCAGATGTTAAATTGACAGCAAATTTTAACCAAAAACCCCCATTTGGACCTTTAAAACATTCGAACCAATTCTTAATTGGGCTTCTCAAAATTTTAAGGCCCACATATCAGATATTAAACTCACGAAAACTTAGCCAAAAGGCCCGGACAGGTGTGCTTTAAAAAGTCATTGGGCTGACCCTTTTAAAGCCCACTACACCTGTCCTCTATTTCTCTCTTTCTCCAATTGGGACCACATAGTACGTAATGCTTCACCCTCTCTCTAGGACTTTTGAACTTCAATCATGGCACTTTCTACTAGACCCTCACTGTTACTGTTTTATTACTTTCCATTGAACTATTTTTTATAGTCGGATATTTAGGGCAGTTTGGGCATATTGACTCTGTTTGGTAGAGCTGTGGGAAAGTACTTATAACTTATGCCTAAACTGCTTATAGCTTATAATTATGAGCATAAGCTGATTTCTGACTTATAAATTAAGCATCTCCTGCCCCACTCAAAGAATAAGCTGATTTCTGATTTCAAAAAAGCTAAAAGCTATAAGCTATAAGCTAAACCAAATATATCAAAATAGCTTAAATTAAGCTGAAAGCTGAAATAAACAGCTTTTAAGCTGTACCAAACAGGGCCATTGGTTGATTTTAGAGTCTTGAAATTAGTAGTTGAACAAACTCATAATATTTTTTTATGGTGATTCGAATTTAAGATTTTAAATTTTATTTAAATTTTTATCACTTAGCCAACTCTTGAATATAAAATTTAAATTAGTAATTTTTGCATCTCAAATCGTGAAAAACAAAAAGAATTTTAAATAAATAATTAATTTTTTTTTTTTACAGGGCCTCACTTAATTTATTAATTTATTTATTTGTATTAGGCCTCAAAGAGGCTTTGGCTGCCTTTGTTTGCATCAATGCCATCACTGCAACACCTATGACTCATGATGTGTGTTTGTATAATCCAGTATTGTTGTTGTGAATACTATCACAATTTTTACTTTATCAAACTTGCTTTCACATAACTATTCGTATTTTTAACTTTCAAAATGTCCCCCACTCTCATCTATCTGTTTCAAAAACTATCTTAATTTTTCTAATTACTACACATTTGAAATGAATGCAATTGAAGTTTTACTTTGTTGTTGTGTTTGTTGTTCAAATTAAAGAATTAGAGCTTAGTTTTCAAGTATTGCGAACTTGTAATATTTACACAAAAGGACTTAACCCAAGTAGAGATGGAGGGAGGCAAAATTGGAGGAAATTAAAATGATATAGTCAAAAAAATAAATCAACTTTAAAAGTTAAAAATAAATAAATTTATTAATAAAAATGTTAGTGTCAACTTATTGTTTAACTTTATCAATCTTACTTCTAAGTTTGTTGCAAAATCTAATGGATCAAAAATCCCTTGGAAAAGTGCTGCATGAACTTAATTTATGGACATCAATATTTATGTTCTTCCAATTTCTTTGGTTTGACTGGTTTTAGCTTATGAAACTTATATACTTCAAAATAGGTGTTGTGTTCGTATTCAATACGTATCGGACTTTGACAAATTGATCATATATGTGTTCATGTGGGAGCCAAATTTTAAAGGAGGCATACTTTAACAAACAGGTATTGCCCGGCTCTATCTAGAACCATCAAGATGCCGAATATAAAGGGTAAATGGGCCGAATTCGAGCCTCCAATGCTTCGCTCGAGCGCACAATGACCTCTTTCAGGTTTGCAGCCAGACGCAGTCCTTCGCTCGAGCGAATCCTTCTTCGCTTGAGCGAGCAACACAAAACAGCACAGAAATTACAACTCGATTACACAAGTTTGTTCGTGGAATTGACAAGACTTAGGGACCTAACAATCTCCCCCTTTGTCAATACCCAGACAAAACTTCCTAACACAATTTCCTAAACAGATGACCTAGCTAAAACGATTACAACTCAAAGCAAATGAACTAGCTAAAACTATTACAACTCAAGGCAAACCAACTATGCAACCAATCTCAAAACAAACTAGAACTAACATCTTGAAACAATAAACCAAACTTGAGGAAAACCTGGAATGAAATCTAACTTTATCAAACCTGAAATGTAACATAACAAAACAAACCATCAAGATATACAATATAAAATAAAAACATATAACGCCCAATATCCATATCAATAATAGCCACAACATATAAATATAAACGTCCAAATAGCCATCTGCAAAACAAACATGAGTACCAAATAGCCATCTGCAAAACAAACATGAGTACCCCAAAACTACTCCCCCTTTTTGTCCGGGAGTAACCCAAAAACATCAACAGGCAGATACAGCATAAAAAAAACACTATCCAAAGTAAGAACAAAAACTGTCTAAGAGAAGCATATGCCAAAAACTAAGAAGGAGAAGATGGTGGCTGCTGCAACTGAAGAAGAGAAAGAATCTGAGCAAGCATGGCACTCTGCTCATCAAGGCGGCCATCAAAAGCATCAAGACGTGTAGCCAAAAGATCAAGGCGACGTGTAACAGACTGCTCAAAGTGCTGTAGCTGGCCACGAAATGAGCGAGGACGTAGCTCAGGAAGATCAGGGGCACCTGCATTGGCGGCCTCAAACTCCTCCTCCTCGGCAAGGGGATCATCATTACCTGCACCAGAACTCCCAACCCCCGACACACTCCCCCTCACATGAGCCTGACTCTGAGAGACTGTCAATTTAGTAATGGGTTTGATAGGGTAAGCAAACTCATCATCATCAAAAGAAAGAATATCAAGGGCAGTGAGAAAACGAGTAAGCAAACACCCATAAGGAAGCCCCAAAGATTTTCTGCCCTCAGAGACCCCAATCATTTTTGAAACAATCATTTCCGGAAAGTCAATAGGTAGTCGGTGATGAATACAATACAGAACATAACCTTGGTCCTGAGTAATATGCGAGGAATGTGTGGTGACATAAAGATTCGCACACACGATGATATTCAAGAGACGGAACCGAGGGAGCAACTCATTTTGCTGAAGGAGATCCCCAGTGATCCAAGTCCGGTCAACACCACATAACTCAGACGCAACACAATTAAAATCAACACCTGACCGGGTAAGAAACGGAAAATGACAATTACTAACTTCAGGAAGACCAAGTAAAATCCGAAACACATCCCCAGTGATAACAAGTGACTTCTTCCTAACCCAAGTCTCAAAGGATGCCGGAAGTTCTTTGCGAATGGAATGGATATTGCAATAGAATTCCCGGATGAGACTCAAATTTTGTGGCCCGGAGAAATGCAACACTTGATCGCCGCCTAACGAATCAAATAAAGACCGAATGGGAAGAACCTCAAAGGCATTTGGGAGGATATTGCGCTCTAAATGTACTGTACGAGATGCAAAAGACTCCCTAAAGAAACTTAGATTTTTCTTTAGATGGGAACTTTTCAGAGTTGAAGGAAGAACGAGAAATCGTAGCTTTACGGCGCTTGGATGACTCGGCCATGACTAATACAACCCAAACAGAGCGACATAGACAAGAGCCCAGAAAGACAAGGAACATCCAATAAACAACACCAGAAAACCCCCAAAACAAAACACAAAGAGCCAGTCAAAACAAATTAGTCCAACAGGGGTTAGAAAGGCAGTGAAACTCGTAACATTAGCATAAAAGAAATGAAATGATTAGCAATGCTAAAGAGACAAATAATCAGCCACAGAGAAAACAAGATATTACAGCCATTATAGAATCGAAACATCAATGTATGAAACAATAGAGAGAAAACAGATTACAATCATATAATGGCAATATATGTATATGTAAATGAAATCCCCAATGTTAAACCCTAACAAACCCCCAATGGTAACCCCTAAGCACAATGGAGAGTGCAATAGACAAAATCACGAACCCTAGATGCAAGAGTGAGGCTCGAAAATGAGAGGGAAGAACCACAACCAACAAAAATCAAACCTAGAGTCTAACAAAGAACAACTACAACCACAACTCAACCCAAGTATTATACGAACAAAAAAAATAAAAAAACGAAGAAAAAGAAAAAAAACTTACCAGAAGCGGAGAGAGAAGATGAAGAAACAAAAAAAAAACTCCAAAATCAAGAGGGAAAATCGCAGACGATCGCAGCAAAGATAACCACGAAAAAACCCTAGGGGAGAGAGAGAGAGAGAAAAGACGAAGGGGGGGAAAGATGAACTGAATAGGCACAGATTCAGAATTTGAACCGCGAAAGGTCGCTCGAGCGAAGACTTTATCGCTCGAGCAAGAGCCAAAAATGCCCAGGCGGTCGCTCGAGCTAAGAATGAGTCGGTCGAGCCAAAAAAACATGTTCTCAGGTCTAATGCAGTGGCAAAAGCACGCTCGAGCGAGGCAATAGTGGCTCGAGCCAAGAAAGAAAAAAACAAGCCAAAATAATTTTTTTTTTTTTTTTAAATATAAAAATAACACTATACTCAAAATCAAGAGGTGAGACCTGAAACAAAAATAGATGATCATACTTAGCCAAGTGAATACTAAGATGAAATAATCCGCAATTCATGAATCTTGTGAACTTGCAATTTTTTGTAAAAAAATGACACTGGAAATCATGAGCAAAGCAGATAAAATATAATCAATGATCATAAGCTACATGAGAATGTACAACTCAAAATCCAATATGAGAGCTCACATAAAAAAGTGTGTGTGTGCAATCCATGAGAGGTCACTGAGCTAGAGTTAATCCTAGTAGTGATCGGATGGCTGGACCTCCATCAAGCATAACTCAACAATACAGTGAAAAGTCAAACCACTAGGAATCACGGGGTATTTGTTGAGTAAAGGCGGAGGCTCCCCCTCAATCAAAGAGTCCCTTTTTTTTGGGGGGGGGGCACTCACTGGTGGCTTTCACTCTCAAGAGTATGGAAACCAAACCAGAGAAGAATGAAATCATAAAGGATGGCCTAGTTGGTGCCTCTGAGGTAGCCTTTTCCTAATGCCCGGACTTCAAGGAACTGAGGGAGAAACCGTGGAAGTGAAAACAGATGGTAGATGGTTAAGAGACTCAACATCACCTATGATATGCTAGTATCGGTCAATTCCACAGTAAAAGTACAAGAAACACTGTTAGTGGTCCATAGAGAACTTTGATCACATGTGCGGAAACCCCTGCAACAATTAATCTCAAGGATGTGTACAGAATGAGATCATGAGATTAATGAGCATGGGCATTCAAAATGAGCTATGACCAATGAACAATGAGATCTTGTAAGCAACATGAGTAGTGTAAAAACAATTGGATGCAAGTAAACAGATATTAATGATAATGAGATTATCACATCCAAGCATTCATAAGGCACAAACATTTACACCTACTCAAGAAACAAGTAACACTCTAGTGATCGAACATGACACCCAAGGTCTTTCTAAGGAACTCAAACCGAAGAAGATCAAGGGGTTTTGTAAAAATATCAGCTTTTTGATGCTCAGTGGGAATATGCTCAATAACAACAAGGCCCTCTTCCACTAACTCTCGAATAAAATGATGACGAATGTCAATGTGTTTGGTGCGAGAGTGTTGGACAGGATTTTTTGAAATGTTTATGGCACTTGTGTTATCACAAAAAAAGTGAGAGTGTTCTGTTCTATCCCATAATCATGAAGTATTTGCTTCATCCACAGCATTTGTGCACAATAACTCCCTACAGCAATGTACTCAGCCTCAGCAGTCGAAAGGGAGATGGCATTTTGCTTTTTACTATGCCAGGAAACCAAATTATTCCCAAGGTAAAAACACCCCCCGGATGTACTCTTCCTATCATCAGCACACCCTGCCCAGTCGACATTAGAAAAACCAATAATTTTAGTTGTAGTATCAGTAGAAAACCAAACCCCATACCCCAATGTCTCATTAACATATTTAATGATGTGTTTGACAGCAAGTAGATGAGACTCTTTAGGGCTGGCTTAGTAACGGACACAAACACCTACACTGAAAACAATATCAGAACGACTGGCTGTGAGGTAAAGAAGACTCCCTATCATACTCCTATGCAGGGTAGGATCAACATCAGTACCAGAGGAATCTTTGGAAAGGTGAAGACTGGTGCTCATGGAAGTGTGTGCATGTTTGGCAGACTCAAGACCAAACTTTGACACAAGATTTTTGGCATACTTAGATTGAGAAACAAACATACCTGAAGGAGACTGTTTAATTTGAAAACCCAAAAAATAAGACAACTCTCCCATCATGCTCATCTCAAACTCATGTGTCATGCAATCCGAAAAATATTTCACAAGATGATCAGCAGTGGATCCAAACACAATATCATCAACATAAATCTAAGCAATAAGAATATAAGACTTAGTATGTTTCACAAATAAAGTCTTATCCACACTACCCCTTTGAAAGTCATTATCAAGTTTAAATTTAAAATGACAAATTTGTCCCTAAAATTATAATTTTTAAAATTGATATAAAGGGGCAAAATGGTAATTTAGCCGTTGATGTAACATTTTGGGGCTGTCTGGGCAGCAGCCTATATATATATATATATATATTTTTGAAAACCTATGAACAGTGTTGCTTTTGGCCTTTTTTCTCAAATGAGGCTATAATAGCCTCATTTTCGGCTTCCCAAACAGCGCCTTAAAGTTACATGGAATCTGGCTGCCAGCTCAATTAGCAGTAGCTAAAGTTGTTGCCACAGTGTGCTAAGGGTCTGGACTTGTTAGTGGGTTGTATGTACCAAGTTTGATGATTGGTGCTATTGTGGGTGCTGTATTTTGTGGTTCAATTGCTGAACTAATCAATTCAGCCATTCTAGGAAATGCTGCTATTGCCCAACTACAGGCAAATGCACTGGTAAGTGGTCATTGCATTCTACTTAAATATGCCCAAATCAGCTTATGCGCATAATAATTTGTTTGTGTCATCTTCTTGATTGATCAAAATTTTTAGTTCTTGATGTGTGTTTATACTTCTTATGTTGCTGTCTGCATCTATGCATCTGATGCTGCTGTCTGCATTGCTGGAACTGTAAATCCTGCTGGAGTTGTGCAGTTGGCTGCTACTGGCAACTGACTGGGAGTAAAAGAGAGAACAAAAAAGAAAAAGAAAAGAGAAGGAGAGGAAGAAAAGAGAGAAAAAGAAAGAAGTGACTTGTGCAATATTGTAAGAACTCTTTTAACCCTTACTTTCTCCTCTACTACCTCTTCTATCTTGTCATCTTGGTTGTGTATTTTTGTATTATGCATGTTTATGGTGAACCTTGATTGAATAGGAGTACGGCTTAACATCTTGATATGATTTTTAGCTCTGCTCTGCACAGATTCTGTGCATATGCAACAACTTGGCTGATTTTCTAAACTTTACCCAAAAATCCTTTGGCTCTGAAAGTTTTACAGGACCTCTATTAATGTGTTATTTGTATAACTGAATTTTTGTAAGATCATGGGAGGTGTTTTGGGTTTCAAAAACCTCTTGTCCTTACAGTTGGACTCTGCAGATTTCTGGGAGTAACAGCTACCCCTTACTTTGTTCTAATATAGTGATATGACCATTGTACCCTCAACTTAAATAAATATTAATAGATGAACAATAAAATAAAAATAATAACTATTCTAACAATTAACATTTACAAAATGATTTACATCTTAATCTGTTTGACAATGATCTAATTTTTTTTAATAGATTATGGGGGTGTTTGGGAAGAAAAAAAATAGCCAAATTTAGGCTAAAAATCACAAAAAGACAAAATAGGCTAAAATAGCTAATAAGACAAAATATCACATCAAACCCATAATCATTTCACTTTTTCTCTCACAAACATCACATCCAACCACAAAAAAATCTAATCATCTTCCCAAACACAAAAATTTTAGCCTACTTAAAATAGCAAAAAACTAAAATAGCCTACTAAAATAGCCACTTCCCAAACGAGGCCTCAATATTAAGAGAGTTATGACCATTTTACCAAAACAGATCAGAAACAGACCAGCCTTGCTTCCAGGAGTATTTTCACCCTCTTGCTGTGATTTTTTGGCTTCGAGTCCTCTGATAAAATATCAGTAACTTAAATGAATGAATACTTTGTCTTTGCAGATATTGAATCCAGAGTGTACACACGCTAAACGGCTAAAATGTGAGAATACCTTTTGATTTGTTGCAACTGGTCAAAGGCACTTCTCTAAGTTTTTTTCTTGTTGTAGTTATTGTTTGCGTCACTTCATTGGAAGAAGAAGTTTTAAAAAAAAAAAGCTGCCTCCATTGAAATAAAAGCGTACTCATGGAATGAGTTCCAACACATGGTTAGTTTTAAAATCTGATTAATATATTCCTAATTTCTCTGACATTAATCATTGAACACATGGTTTGAGATTCCATGGTTTATTTAATAACTGCAGAGGATAGCTCATCCTCTTTCCCAATTTGGGTTTGCAATGACCTCTTTTTTGGTTTTCCACAGGAATCAACTATTTGAGAATGTCTGACTGATGATTGTCAATAGTTTGATATTCTTCCATACTTCTGAAGTTTTTTTTTTTAATTTGTTTTTTTCTAATTTATATGCAGGCTATTAGCCTGTGAAGGAATAAATGCAGCGCAGCTTGCTCGAGATCTTAAATCTTTTGAATTAAAGGTAATTCGTTTAACTTTTACACTCTTGGTAGGTTCAAACGTTGAATACTTAAATCATTCTTTTATGTTAATTGTAGTTAGCATGAATTTTTTCTCTGCAATTCTCTTTGTGCTCTGCCTAAATGCTGCACTGGAGTTACCTTGGGTTCCTAGATTGAATATTGAATACTCTACTCTTGGTAGTATAGAAAATCTCTTTCTATTGAGCACTTGAAACCCCAATATTATAGCTTAGAAGTGGATGAGGGTTCTGTTGTTTGAATGTCCATTCTTATTTTTACAGTTTGAGTTGACCCTGGTGCAACTAGTGATGGTATTAAACTCAACCACTGCTAACCAGTCACTTAGACTACTAAATCAAAGAACAGGCAGATCTGAACATCAAGTGATCAATTAGTTAAGTGGGAGTTTGAGCGCCCATTTGTAAAAATATCTTGAGAGCAAGGGTCCCATAAAAGCATCAATATACATATATAAGTAGAGACATATATCAAGTGATTTTTTATGTATTAATCATGTGCAAAACTAATTATATCTATTTAAAAATCAGCTGAACGCATTTCAAATAATGTTTTTATTAATAGTTCATAACACTAACAAGACTTTAGGGAGAAGGGGGCCCACAATTGCATAATAAATAAAATTGGCACGTAATTACAATGATTGTTGAGTGTTCTACCATCTCTATACACTCTAGATCACATCGTACAGAGGTTTCCCACCTTTTGTGTGTGTTTGTGTTTTGTTGTGTGACCTTCAACACTTGGTTTGACTTAATCTTTGAGTTCTTGTCTAGTGGAAGGTATAATTTCTCATTCTGTCACACACCTATACTCTAGTCACACACAACGACACCATAGGAGCTCTAGATGAGCATCCCTGTTGAAGTGTTTAGGATTGTGTTTAGTGGTTGTTAGTTTTAGGTGAGTGTTTGGTATTAATCTCTCTTTTTATTTCTTGTACCTTATTTTACTTGAAGGTTGGGTCCGTTGCTTTTGCAACTTCTTTTCTTTTGTGATTTACTTGAATATTTATTTATTTTTGGTATGTGATTTACTTGAAACTGTAGTTCTTGATTTCAATTCTCGAAGTGGTTCATGTGCTGTAAAGCAAAGCATTTGAAGCAGTGATTGAGCCTCTGAATAATAAAGGTACCACATCTTTTGGTTTTTTGTTTTTTTCTTTTGTTTGAACCAACATTTGCACTATTCGTATTTGTTTTGTTTTTTTTTTTTTGAAAATAATCAGCGAAAAAAAGCCCTGTAACGGGTGTAACGGGCCGTTACGGCCGTTACGACCGCTATGTCGGCCGTAACGGCCGACACACCTGTGAATTTCAATCACACCGCAAAATCGGGGGTAACGCGTAGTGCCTACCACCGAAACCGTTACGTAACGGCCGAAACCGTTACGTAACACCGCATTTTTAAACCTTGATTTCAACTATTATAGATGTGGTGATCAAACCAGTCTGAAGTCAGATTCTAGATGTAGAATTAAGTAAATTTATGGGAGTGTGCTAGTCTTCGGTCAATGATGAGGTTGGTGAAGAGATGGGTGGTTAGCGTGTCTTAAACTAAAAAAAAAAAAAAAACACAGGATCTGTGGCAAAACACCTTAATTAGCATGCCTTAAACTTACCTGAAAAAGGGCAATAAGGAGGTGAAAATGGGAAACAGCCCCTGAACCAACGTACGGATGTCACGGCCACCTTCCCCGTGACAAATAGAACTTGTCATAACGGACGGAATGTCATTAGCACACGTAGTTTGGTAGTTAGAGCCAAAAATGCATTAAACTTAACGGAAAAACGTTAAGGGGGTGAAAATACGAATCAGCCCCCGAACCACCGTACGGATGTCACGATCACCTTCCCTGTGACGAATAGGACCTGTGATAACAAACAGAATGTAATTAGCATGTGTTGGCTGGGAGTTAGAGCCAAAAACGCCTTAAACTTAACCGAAAAAGGGCGTTAAGGGGGCGAAAATGCGAAACAGCCCCCGAATCACCATACAGATGTCACGGCCACCTTCCCCATCACAAATAGGATCTGTGATAGCAGACGGAATGTAATTAGCACACGTAGTTTGGGACTTAGAGCCGAAAATACATTAAACTTAACTGAAAAAGGGCATTAAGGGGCCGAAAATGCAAATCAACCCCCGAACCACCGTACGGATGTCACAGCCACCTTCCCCGTGGCAAATAGAATTTGTGACAATAGACGGAATGTAATTAGCATGTTTAGGTTGGGAGTTAGAGCCGGAAATGCCTTAAACTTAACCGAAAAAGAGCATTAAGGGGGCGAAAATGCGAGTCAGCCCCCGAATCACTGTACGGATGTCCGGCCACCTTCCCTGTCACAAATAGGACCTGTGACAACAGACGGAATGTAATTAGCACACGTAGTTTGGGAGTTAGGGCTGAAAATATATTAAACTTAACCGAAAAAAGGCGTTAAGGAGGCGAAAATGCGAATCAGCCCCCGGACCACCATACGGATGTCACGGCCACCTTCCCCGTCACAAATAGGACCTGTGACAACAGACGGAATGTAATTAGCACACGTAGTTTGGGAGTTAGAGCCAAACATGTATTAAACTTAACCGAAAAAGGGCGTTAAGGGGGCAAAAATGTGAATTAGCCCCCGAACCACAGCACAGATATCACGGCCACCTTTCCTGTCACAAATAAGACCTACGACAATAGACGGAATGTAATTAGCACACGTAGTTTGGGAGTTAGAGCCGAAAATGTGTTAAACTTAACCGAAAAAGGGCATTAAGGGGGCGAAAATGCAAATCAACTCCCGAACCACTGTACGGATGTCACGGCCCCCTTCCTCATCACAAATAGGACCTGTGACAACAGATAGAATATAATTAGCACATGTAGTTTGGGAGTTAGCGCCAAAAATGCATTAAACTTAATCGAAAAAGGGCGTTAAGGGGGCGAAAATGTGGATCAGCCCTCGAACCACCGTACGGATGTCACGGCCACCTTCCTCGTGACAAATAGGACCTGTGACAACAGACGGAATGTGATTAGCACGTGCAGGTTGGGAGTTAGAGCCAAAAACGTCTTAAACTTAACCGAAAAGGGGGGGAATGTGAAACAGCTTCCGAACCAGCGTACAGATGTCACAGCCACCTTCCCCGTCGTAAATAGGATCTGTGACGATAGACGGAATGTAATTAGCACGTTTAGGTTGGGAGTTAGAGCTGGAAACGCCTTAAACTTAACTGAAAAAGAGCGTTAAGGGGGCAAAAATGCAAGTCAGCCCCCGAATCACTGTACGGATGTCACGGCCACCTTCCCCGCCACAAATAGGACCTGTGACAACAGACGGAATGTAATTAGCACATGTAGTTTGGGAGTTAGAGCCAAAAATGTATTAAACTTAACCGAAAAGGGCGTTAAGGAGGTGAAAATGCGAATCAGCCCCCGGACCACCATACAGATGTCACGGCCACCTTCCTCGTCACAAATAGGACCTGTGACAACAAACGGAATGTAATTAGAACACGTAGTTTGGGAGTTAGAGCCGAAAATGTATTAAACTTAACCGAAAAATGGCGTTAAGGAGGCGAAAATACGAATCAGCCCCCGAACCACTGTACGGATGTCCCAGCCACCTTTCCCGTCACAAATAAGACCTGTGACAACAGACAGAATGTAATTAGCACACGTAGTTTGGGAGTTAGAGCCGAAAATGCATTAAACTTAACCGAAAAACACTACAGGAAATGACAGTTTTGGCGATCAAAATATTGGTCGCCAAAAGTCCCATTTTTGGTCGCTGAATCTAATTAGCGACTAAATTTTTTTGTCACCAAGTTCGTCGCCTATACCCTGTCGGCGATAGTATTGGCGACTAAACTATTATTGGTCGCCGAAAGTTAAACATTTGGCTACTAAACTTTGGTTAGTCGGGAAAGGTGATCTTTAACTATATTAGCAATGTTCATAAATGGTCGATTCATGATAACAATGGCCACTTTAGCTGTTACCTAGGCATAATTTTCCACAATGTGATTCAATAATACCACATCATCTTTGTTCATCTTGTACCTCTATTCTCCTCTTCTTCAATGTGCAAGCAACCATGTGACTATGTGAGGCAGGCTTCACTACAAATACCATTCATATGAAATCAAGCAATGAGTAACCATTCATTTAATTTATTTCGCATCTAAATCTTATCACAAAGAAGAGGAGAGCAAAGATTAGAGAAAGGGTTAATCTGCACAGAAAGGGCTGTTTATACAAGTAACACTAACCTTGTTCTTGAATGACTTTTGTTGTCACTGTCTACACTCACAATTTTATTGTCTGGAGAGGAGGGAAATTGTAGACCAGAATAGAAAATAACAAAACTATGAATACAAAATGTTATAAAAGAATAACTAAGAAAACAAAAGGTTGATGCCTAAATTTGAAAATTACTAACAAAACAAGTATGCAGAATAAGTACCAGACATGTCTTTTGCCTCCAGAGTTCGAGTCAACTTTTCTACAGTGATGTAAGTAAAATAACTGTACCAAGAAGGAATTATAGTATCCATCAACAAAATTTCATTTGGAAACTTATATACTTATAGGTACGATATTCCCCTAAAATTTATTTGATAGGTATACTTAACTTATATGCTTCACCAAATCCTAATTTATTTGCTTAGCTTAGCTTAATCAAGGTTACCTTAAGTATTTTACTAATTGTCCCATTAGCTTAATTAACCAAGCTTTAGTCCTAACCAATCATGCTTACTCATTAATCCTTATTAGCCTAAATAAACTCTAGAGCTCTCTCTCTTTTTCTATATTCTTCTCTTTTGTTTTGTAGGAAATATTGAGGTGTGTGTATGCATCACCAAGGATTAATTAGCTTAGTTAATCAATCTTAGTTATAATTAATCAAGGTTAATCTCTAATTAATCAAGGTTTAACTTAATCTTACTTAGCTTAATTAATCATGATTAAAGTTCACTAATTCTACTTAATTAGCACTAATCCTGATTAGTAAAAACAATATAGCAGCAAAATGACAAGCACATTAGTCTAAAATATTTAAGCTCCTTGATTAGTGAATAGGGAAACTCAAAATTTACTAAATTCAACCTAGAAGTCCTTCCCTAACTCTTAATACAAGACATAAGGATTTCCATGTTCAAAGCTCTATATTAACATATACTTTCAAACTCATTCTCAAGTAATTATATTCTTTGGTTTGTCTTATCAAGGTGTGTTTCTCACTTTTAATTCTTAAAGAAGTCTTAATTCAAGTAGACATATAACATAAGGCGGGGCTTAGGGTATTCAAGGATGAATAATAATATAGTTATATCATGTTACATTCTTTGGGGTGTCACATTAAGTTTAAAACTTTCCTTCAATTCTACAATCTTCCTTTCAATCCCATCTTCTCTTTTTTCTGAGTGAGAGTTTTTGCTGCTTGGTTTTCCTTTTTTTTCCTGATAGTATTGTTCATATACAATGCACTCTATTATAAATTACAATAGACGGTCACCATTTGAGGTGTAATTGTTCAACACATTTGAAAAACTTGGCTCAAATTCTTAGGCTGTTATTTTATTCCCCTGCACATTTTTCATTTAACTAATGTGTGTGCTTGTGCTTTTTTGTTTGTAATTTAATAGTTATAATGTTATCATGTTATCATTTTAATTCTTCTATTTTATTTATTTATTTATTTTTCTGTTTAAAAGTCATCACATATGCATCCCTCTTTTCTGAATTATTAGGCTCCAATTTTGGTTGTGGCTTGTAATTGTGCTAATTATCTTGAAAGGGCTCTCAAATGTATTCTAAAGTATGCTTAATATTTGTGAGCATTTTCTAGTGCTCCTGATTAATTTGCTCATATTTCAATAAATAAATTTAAGGGTAAATTAACAATATCTCCTTACAATTTGCCTAATAACATATTAGCCTCTGTTTTTTATTTAATAATTACATCTTTTACTATTGGTGAATGAGGGCTATTTCACAAGTACTTCCTACAAATTATCCCTTTCTTTCATTCCAGATCTGGTAAATTTTTAATTTCACAAGTACTTCCTACAAATTATCCCTTTCTCAACAACCAAATCAAATATAATGAGAAGCCAACACTCAAGTTGTTCAACAACTATAAAGAATCAACATTTGAGCACAAAAAAACATAAAAATGAATTCAATAACAAAAAAATTGAACATTATCACTAAACTGTAAAGTAAAGAGCCTATCTTCAAACTGCATTTCTTTAGTCAAGAAATCAACTCCGATTGTTGCCTTGTATTGATTGCTAAACTTCTTATTCACATATCTAAAAGCAAGTATTCAAGGCAAACAATACCAAATCCACAGAAATAAAAGTAAAAATATACTAAAACAAACACCGTTAAATTCAACAATTAAACTAATAAACAATCCACGAAGGATACTAATTCATCAAAGAGGTATTTCCGACCCTGCAATGCACAAACCAAACAAAACATATAATTAGATCGAGCTCCAATTGAAGAAGTGGAAGAAGAACTTGAAGAGCTTTGATTGAATCTATACAGCAAAAGATCTAAGGCATATATATACGTCTCAAAACCCTAGAATTGAAGATCGACGGAGAGAGAGGGAGGGGAGAGAAGCAGCGGAGAGGGAGAGGAAGAGAGGCGCTGAAGAGAGAGAGGGTGAAAGACATACCTGGGATAATGTTCCAATGGTGGATTGACGGAGGTACGACAGTGTGAGAGAGATCGTAGAAGGAGGAGAGGCGTGAGAGCGAGAGACAGAAAGAGAAGCAGAGAAATTGGAGCTTATTTAGCCAAAAAAGATGATGTTTTGCAAACCTACCCTTTTTTGTTTTTTTTGTTTTTTTTCCTGACTAACAGATTTGGTCGCCGAAGATAGAATTTTAACTTTTTCCCGACTGAAAAATAGTTTCGTCGCCAATTAATTTAGGAACCCTTCAAAAATTCAAAATCCTCCCTCCAAAATTTTAATTAAAATTGCTGACTAAAACATTTAGTCGGTAAAAAATTTAGTTGTTCCAAAAAAAATTTTGGTGACCAAACTTTTGGTCGCCAAAAATAAAAAGTAAATTTTTATTTTTCATTCGACGACTAAATAAGTTTAGTAGCCAAAACCAACTATATAGCGACTAAAAAATCTTTTAGTCGTCAATTGTGACATTTTTAGCGACTAAAATTTTTTTTGTCTCCAATTGGTGCATTTTTAGCGACCAAAAATTTTTTTAGTCGCCAATTGTGACATTTTTAGTGACTAAATTTTTTTTAGTCGCCAATAATCAATATACCCCGACTAAAAAAAATTAGTAGCTAAATCATGTATTTTTTCCGACTAATATAATTTTTGGTCGCCAATTCCACAACTTTTGACAACTAAATTTTTTTTAGTAGCCAAATTTTGTCGCCAAAAGTGTAATTTCCTGTAGTGAAAGAGCGTTAAAGGGGCGAAAATGCGAATTAGCCCCCGAACCACCGTACGGATGTCACGGCCACCTTTCCCGTGACATATAAGACCTGTGATAATAGACGGAATGTAATTAGCACGTGTAGGTTGGGAATTAGAGCCAAAAACGCCTTAAACTTAATTGAAAAAGGGCGTTAAGGGGGCGAAAATGCGAAACCGCTTCCGAACCAGTGTACAAATGTCACAGCTACCTTCCCCGTGGCAAATAGGACCTGTAACAATAGACGGAATGTAATTAGCACGTTTAGGTTGGGAGTTAGAGCCGAAAATGCCTTAAACTTAACCGAAAAAGGGCGTTAAGGGGGCGAAAATGCGAATCAGCCCCCGAACCACTGTACGGATGTCACGGTCACTTTCCCTGTGACAAATAGTACCTGTGACAACAGACAAAATGTAATTAGCATGTGTAGGCTGGGAGTTAAAGCCAAAAACGCCTTAAGCTTAACCGAAAAAGGACATTAAGGGAGCGATAAAGCAAAACAGTCCCGGAACCACCGTAGGGATGTCACGGCTAGCTTCCTTGTGACATATACGACTTGTGACAACAGACGGAATGTCATCAGCACACGTAATTTGGGAGTTAAAGCCGGAAACGGCTTAAACTTATTCGGAAAAAAAGAGAGTTTGACTTCCAATAAATGTTCAACATTTTCATTGTGAATGACGCCATTGTTTCATCATACACGGTGGTCATTTGGGTGGTAAACGTATTAAGAAAGCATGATATGGTTATAGAGATAACCCCGTGGATTACTCAATCATTTTACTTTGACTAGGAAAATGAGAATGAAGAAGAGTTAAAATAAATTTACCACCAAAACATTCTATTCATAAAAATTTATTTTATGAAAAGGTATGCTCCTAGAAATGGTATTATTTGTAAATTGAAATCAAGTTTGGAATAAATCTTTCATGATACATACATATGATTGTATTTCGAAAAAAGATTTTTATAGATTGTTCTACCTTAAATGCATGTTATTACAACATTTTTCCTATGTTTAAATGAATTGATATTTTGTAATGGGTGCAATTGTTTTTTTATTTTTTTGTAGATGGCTTTTGGCATGGACTTGTGGATAGTCTACATTTTTGTTTATGAAGGAAACTTGACGCTTTTGTATAATCCTGCTAACTATGTCTTCCTCTGCTTTTGTGAATAGTAGCATTACTGATACATATAACTTTTGTAATCCAACTAATAGTTGCTGGTGTGGCATATAGATCACTTTTGTAATCCAATGATGGCAAGTTGTACCACGCCAAATGGCCATATCGCATGGTAGTAAATATATTTTTTGTATATGGCGGGTTGGATTTTTGTATGGAAATATAATTTTAGTTTGGACAATAGTTGGTTTGTATGGAATATATACATTTAAAGTTATTCATTTTTGGATGGTTGGAAGTAATATGGACTATGGCATGATTGATAATTTTACGTTGTGAAATGATGGATAGTATATGTATTGTTTTGTTTATATACGTATAATAGGTTGCATGGAATATAGGCAGGTTGTGAATAAATTATAATTTTGTGATGAACCATAAGAGCATGTTTTTGGCGACTAAATTGTTAGTAGCAAAAAAAAAATCAAAAAATAGTTTTGGCTACTAAAAGTTTAGTAGCCAAAAAAAACAATCGAACATATGGCGATTAAAATATGTTGTAGCTAAAAAAATAAGCTGAAGAAATAAAAAAAAACTTTTGGCAACTAAAACTTTAGTAGTAAAAAAATGTGAGACTTTAGGCAACTAAATGTTTAGTTGCCAAAACAGAAAATGTTTAGTAGCCAAAACAGAAAATGTTTGCCGACTAAAATCTTAATAGCTAAAAACATAATTTAGGCGACTAAACCTGTAGTAGGCAAAAAAAAAAATTGACTTTAGGCGACTAAAATCTTAGTAGCCAAAACATTGTTATTTATTTTAGGCTACTAGTATATTTAGTAGCTAAAACTCTTTTCCAGGACTAAATGATTAGTCATTAAAAATAATTGAACTTTTAGTGACAAAAAAATTTGTCGCCGAAAATATAATATTTAATTTTATTTCAAACCTTTTGGCGACTAAAAATTTAGACGGCAATGTAGTACATTTGGCGACTAAAATAATTTTAGTCGCCAATGATCTTTCTCGACAATTCTTCCCCGACTAATTCTGTGACCAAATATTTCTACCGCTAAAAGCCTTCGGCGACTACATAGTGACTTTTGGCGACTAAAAATGTAGTCGTCAAAAGTGAAAATTCTTGTAGTGAGGACATTTGATAAAATTAGACTGATATAGAGAATCAATAAGGTAGAATTAGAATTACAATATGAGAGTTTTTTTGATTGACAATATGAGAAAGTTTGAGAGATTAAAGTGCGCACATAGTTTTTGTTTTTATTTTATATACATATAATAAAATTTTTGTCTGTATCCCTTGACACCGTCACCGAAGCCCAATAAGATGGCTTTCTTGGCTCTTGGATCCAACTTAGATTCTGTAACATGAAATATGCTGGACATCCAAAGATACGTAACTGATCATAATCAGTAACTGGGACTCCTGACTATACCTCCATGGGAGTCTTCCCATCTAATGCTGCAGTAGGTAGTCTGTTGACAAGATGACGAGCATAGTTCAATGCCTCGCCCCAAAATGCCTTGCTCAATCCAGACTGTGACAGCATACACCGGACTTTCTCCACCAAAGTGCGGTTCATGCGTTCGGCAACTCCATTCTGCTGCGGTGTTCTAGGAACTGTGAAATGTCTCACTATCCCTGCATTCTGGCAAACCTCAAAGAAGGGATCTGATGTATATTCTCCACCATTGTCAGATCTGAGCTTCTTGATCCGTCTGCCTGTCTGGGTCTCAATCATCTTCTTCCACGTAAGAAAGATGTCTAAGACTTCATCTTTGTGTTTCATTGTATAAATCCAAACTCTTCTAGAGAAATCATCAATGAACGACACAAAGTAGTGTTTACCTCCCAACGAATCAATCTTGGAAGGACCCCATACGTCGGTGTGGACGTAGGCTAGAATCCCTTTGGTACGGTGAATTGCAGTACCAAACTTGATTCTTGTTTGCTTGCCCAATATACAATGCTCGCAGAACTCAAGCTTCCCCGTCTTGGCGCCTTTCAACAGGCCTTGCTTTACCAACCCTTGTAAAGCCTTCTCACCGACATGCCCTAGGCGCATGTGCCAAAGTTTGGAAGTGTCTGATGCATCATCTTCTGAGTTGGAACTGGTGGAGACAGCCACTCTCCCTGTGACTGTAGAGCCATCTAGGAAATATAAATTTCCCTGTCGAGTACCCTTCATTGCAACCAATGCTTCTCGAACAACTTTAAGGACTCCGCCTTCCATGGTTACTCTGTAACCTTTGGAGTCTAAAACTCCCACTGAGATGAGATTCTTGGTTAGATCTGGTACATACCGTACATTTTCAAGAATTCTGATTGTTCCATCATGGATCTTCAGTTTAATTGTTCCAATCCCCTTTGTCTGGCAAGCTTGGTCGTTGCCCATCAGCACAACTCCTCCATCGAACTCTCGTAAGCTCGAGAACCACTGCTTGTTAGGACACATATGGAATGAACATCCGGAATCTATTATCCATTCATCCGACTGGCCATATGATGAAACTGTGAAGGCTCCTCCTTCATCATTATCTCCATCTCGTGCAATATTCACCTTCTCTTCTGCTTTATTTGGACAATCTTTTGCCCAATGCCCCTTCTGGCGACAAGCAGCACACAAGACGTCTTTGTCTGAAGGTTTCCCCCTGGATTTTGAGCGAGACTTTCCTTGCCCTGTATTTCTTCTGTTATTTGTTCTGTCTCTGACTGTTAATGCCTCGGATGTTGAGTCCCTATTTGCAGACTTATCTTTCCTTCTGAACTTATTGTTCACCAAGGCGTTTGCAACATCAATATACTTGATCTTCTCTTTTCTGTACAGTAAAGTAGTAGTGAGATGATCATACGAGTCAAGCAAGGAATTTAACAATAAAAGTGCTTTGTCTTCATCACCAACTTGATCATCCAAATTCTTCAAATCCGTAATAATTTTGTTGAAGTTATTTAGGTGTTCGTTCATCGAAATACCTTTAATGTAGTCGAAACGAAACAACCTCTTCCTTAAGTAGAGCCGGTTCTCAATGCTCTTTGTCATGAACTTATCTTCCAGCGCCTTCCAAAGCTTCTTCGCAATATCATATTCTGTAAAGGCATACTTCTCCTCTTTTGCAAGGCAAAGTCGGATGGAACTGCAGGCCAGGAGATTCACCCTCTCCCATTCTATCTCGTCCAGGTCATCTGGTTTGTCTCCCAGAGTGAAGTGCAGGTTCATTTGGACAAGCATATCCTTAACTTCGCATCTCCACATGCCGAAGTTGCTGCTTTCATCGAACTTCTCTACCTCGAACTTGGCATGGGACACCGGGGTCCAATGCTTAGAAGTGCTTGTACTGGCTGAATTACTTATGGACTCGGTTGATCTAGATTCTGCCATTTTTTAGAAACTTCAATTCAAAAAAATGACCGTACAGATGTGTCCGGAATACTCCAAATAGTTGGGAAGCACTATTGGATCGTCAAAAACGGACTCCGAATGGCTCCGATCTGGCAAAAACACTTTGGACGGGTCAGATCTACAGAATCTGGTGCGCTGAGATGCACCGGATAATTTCTCCGGTCAACGGCTGGTCAACGGCTCGGTCAACGGCGCGACCTCGGCTTGGGATAACATCGGCTAGCGTAACTCAGGCAAGGCGTAACCTAAGTTCTTACATCAAGGAACAAGACAAGTATACTACACTTAGACAAATCACAAGGCTCCAAATCGAGGCACGGATCTCACTTGCTAAGGCAAAACAAGTCACAACATACACATGCAAGCTTAACAAGTCGTAATCATACGGATGCTCATGAACATGATGAGGACATAAAGTGTGGGTTCCTACACTAGAGAGAGAGAAAGTTTGTTGAAAAATTATATTGTGGTCCAGGGACACCATGTGACTTTGCCCTTGATCAATCACAATTTACCATGTATTTTCTTATTTTTCAATCATTCAATATAAAATCATAAATTCTACATATTTCACCAATTACAACTCACTTGGGACACCATTTTTTTTCTTCTCAGACTTGGGACACCATGTCGCCGTGTCCGGACCACCAAATAACTTCTCGACTTTATTGGGAAGGATTCCTGGCAAGAAATGCCACGTGGCAGAAAGGGATCAACTGTTATGTGCCAACCAAATTGAGGTTGTGTTGTGGCTCTCCTTCGATGAATATATTCACTCTCCTCCACCATTAACCACATGTAAACAACCTTGCATTTCTTATTCTCATCGTTTTGCTTCTCTCTCTCTCTCTCTCTCTCTCTCTCTACAATTCTTGCAGGGAAGATCGAAGGTGAGAATGCCAGGACTAAGAGCCCCTTGCGATTACTCGAAAGAACCACCTCGTCATCCAATCCTGCTAATCAATTCCAAGGCAAGTTTCTCTTCTTCGATTTTGAAAAAGCTTTTTCCAAAGACACAATGAGGGCGTTTGGTGGAGATCATTTTAAATTAAAAACTGGTAATTATAAAACAGAAACTAAAATATCTCATTTGACGAGTAATTATTTTAGTTAAAAATCAAAAAATTATCATATCATTTATTCTATTTTTTTATACATTTTTTTTATAAAAAATTAAAAAATTATTAAAATAATTTATTCGCAAACCAAGTCTCCGAAAAATCAGTTTTTCTTTTACTTATTTAAGTTATTTATGTCTAATAAACTATATGATAGTATCAAACAGTTTGACACTAACTTTTATATTAAAATAAGCAATAAACTGCTTCCATAGTCCCGTCAAACACCCCCAATGAAGATTGAAATTAACTTTGTGGAGTTCACATTCCTCACTTCTTGGATTTTGGGATTTGTAAAGCTCGCTCACTCACTCACTCACTCACTCTTGTTTGCTATTATATGCATATCTATAGGAACCTTTCAATGCTGAGCCACCTCGTTCGGCCTTGATTTCCTCTTATGTAACTTCGGTGGATTTCTTCTACAAGCGAAACATGGTCCAGTCCCCATTGTTGATGACATTGAAAGGTATAATTCTGTTTTCACTTCCTTCGTTTTTGTTTTTTGTTTTTATTTTTGAAAAAAATTGCATTTTAGTGGAAATAATTCAAAATAAATGCAAAAGGTGACCTCCTTTTGCAACTTTCAATTTTAACCAAAAAAATCACTATAAATTGTCACATTATTCTCTCTATTTTTATTTTATTTTTATCTTTTTGTAAAAACCAAAAAAATTACTAAAATAATGCGTTTCTTTTTTTTGAACGAAATAATGCGTTTAAAAATTACTAAAATAATGCGTTTCTTTTTTTTGAACGAAATAATGCGTTTCTAAATTAGTGATTTTGCTTAATGATATAGTTTTAATAAAAAAATTATTCATTAAATATGTCTACTGAGAGAATTTTGTGTGAAAATAGAACGACCCCAATGGATGCATGTTATGGGGCAAGTGACAATTTTGATCTTACGTGCATTGGAACACATTATCCCACTTACTTTTCCATATTTGTACAATTATTTTGAATTTTTCTCACTGAAAGTCAATTCCTCAATAGATGCATGTTATGGGGCAAGTGACAATTTTGATCTTACCTGCACTGGAACACATTATCCCCCTTACTTTTCCATATTTGTACAATTATTTTGAATTTTTCTCACTGAAAGTCAATTCCTCTTTTTTACTTTTCATATTTAAAAATAATAATAAAAAAATATTGAAAACATCCAATGTTTTCACAAACCGTTTGGCAGAGCAGCTACAGAGTATGTATAGGTGGTGTGGTGGAAAAGCTCATAGAACTCTCTATGGCTGATATCAAGTAAGTATTTACTACTCTCATAAACACAATGTTCTTGGCTTTGAGGGAAGATTAATGCATCAGAGCACATGTTAATATCAATTTAACCTTCCATTTCCTTCAAGAAAATTCATATTTTTTTCATTTAAATTGTAGTGATCTTCATATCATGCCATGGATGTCCTTGTGAATTTATTTGAAATTGGAATTTATCTACTAGTTTATGTTACAGGAAGCTACCAAAATACAATCTGACAGCCACCTTGCAAGTAAGTTTACATACACCTACTACATACAATACAAGTCAAAGAACACATAAATGGACATAGAATGTATATGGATGTATTAGATTTTACATAATATATATTATGTGTTCAATTCTATGATTAGTTTATGTGCTCGTAGCAGAACTATTTTGACTTCTAGCATACACGTGTTTTGGCCATTGGGCTAAACCCAATTGTTGTGTGGCTACCCAATTTGAACTATTTGTTGCTTCTTTTTCATTTAAAGTTATGCAGTGTGCAGGTAATAGAAGGACTGCAATGAGCAAAGTAAGAGCAGTGAAAGGTGTTGGCTGGGATATCTCTGCCATTGGAAATGGTTTGCTTCTATTCATTCTCTTTTGTACATTTTCACTGCTTCTGTGTTTTCCAAAACATTTTGCAAAACCATATTCATTCTTGTTTTCTCTCTCTCTCTCTCTCTCTCTCTCTCTCTCTCTCTGTGTTGATATTTTATCTTCTGCACATATGTGCTTAAGCCATTTGGGGTGGAGCCAAACACGCTGATGTTCTTGAACTTGTGGGAATACCTAAATTGACGAAAACCACTCCTTTGGGTGGAAAGCACGTAGAATTTGTAAGCGTTGATATGTGCAAGGTGAAAATTTCTTAAATTCATTTAATCTTAATTATAAAGAAATTACACTGTTTGGTGGATTAATTCAATTCCAAGTAATTTGGACTATTAGGAGGAGAAAGGAGGTCCATATAAGGCATCAATTCCATTAATTCGATCAACAAATTCTGAAGCTGACGTTTTACTTGCTTACGAGATGAACGGAGAGGTAGGAAATTTTAATGCATTGTTGCTTGCGTTGCGTTTGGCAACATGGAATTCAAGCATTGGATTTGGATAGCAAATTCAAGGAAGAAATGAACTATAATATCTTCTAAGTTTCTTGAATCCTCTTGTTCTTGACTAATCTTCCTCCATATTGTTTGTTCTTATCGAAATTTGACTGGTTTACCATACTGAAGCCTCTAAATAGAGATCATGGATATCCATTTCGTGTGGTTGTCCCCGGTGTTATAGGTGCCCGCTCTGTAAAATGGTTGGATTCAATCAACATAATCGGAGAAGAATGTCAGGTTGGTTATGAAAAATGTAAAAATTAGAGTTCTCCAATAATTATGACCTTTCACTTGTAAATTAAATTATATCTTACACACTAATCTGTAACGACAATAAACAGGGTTTTTTCATGCAAAGGGACTACAAGAAGTTTCCTCCTTCGGTTAACTGGGAAAATATCGACTGGTCCACTCGAAAGCCTCAAATGGATTTTCCAGTCCAGGTTTGTTCTGTGTATTTGACAGTGGAAATTACATAGCGTTCACAAACGGAACCATTATGAGCATAATAGATGCACTGTGTTTGGATATGTGTTGGATTTGAGAAAGGATTTGAAATTGACAGATTTCAAGTACTTGGGTATTTTAAATCCTTTGTTGAATAAAAAAGATAGACCAAAACTCAAAATTGACAAAACTTCCCTGTGCTCCTCTACCCATGGTAAGATTCGACTCAAAAACTTTAAATATGCGCGTTAAGAGTCGAGGTTAAGGTGTGAGATTAGGGAGAATTTGAATTAATTATTTCAAATCCATTGAAAAGGTTGCCTACAATCCTTAGTAGATTTGAAACAATAGTTACTTGATGAACTTTTGTAACATCCTTGACTAATTTGCAGAGTGCAATTTGTTCACTGGAGGATGATAATACAGTGCAGCACAGAAAGGTTTGTAACATATTTCAAACACGGTTCCATTGGGCACAAATATTATGTAAGATTGAAAATTTTTACTTTGATCACCCAATTGTCAGTTCCACAATATAATTTACTTTGTGGACAATATATGAGAATTTGAATTAATTATTTCAAATCCATTGAAAAGGTTGCCTACAATCCTTAGTAGATTTGAAACAATAGTTACTTGCTGAACTTTTGTAACATCCTTGACTAATTTGCAGAGTGCAATTTGTTCACTGGAGGATGATAATACAGTGCATCACGGAAAGGTTTGTAACATATTTCAAACACGGTTCCATTGGGCACAAATATTATGTAAGATTGAAAATTTTTACTTTGATCACCCAATTGTCAGTTCCACAATATAATTTACTTTGTGGACAATATGGTACTCATCCTTGTCTTCATTATTGTCATGATGCAGGTCAAAGTTCATGGATATGCAATGTCTGGAGGTGGGCGCGGCATTGAAAGACTCAATGTATCATTTGATGGCGACAAGGCATGGGTGGAAGCATCCAGACACCAAAAGAGTGGAATTCCATATAATGCTATTGCTGATGATGATAAATACTGTGACAAATGGGCATGGGTGCTTTTGAAGCTCAAGGTGATGTCCTCCACAATACAGAGATTGTTGCCAAAGCTGTAAGTAATTGCTAGCTATACTTTTTTCACACAACCCACATATAAGGTATAATATCCACCCCACACGGCTGGAAAACAGACTTTTAGTGGCGTTTAAAAAACGCCGCCAATTCCTTTTGCAACGCTTAGCACCAAACGCCGAGGACACGGCTATCGTTATAGCTTTGTGGCGGTTTAAAAACGTCGTGATATTAGTATAGGCGGCGTTTTTAAAAATGCCGCCAAATGTCCTACTAAACCCACGCTGACGTCACTGACGATATTTATATCTTTTTTTAAAAATATGGCCGTTAGTAAGCAGGGTTTAAGAGGCGTTTGTAGAAACGC
Source organism: Camellia sinensis (assembly GCF_004153795.1). NCBI lineage: Eukaryota > Viridiplantae > Streptophyta > Magnoliopsida > Ericales > Theaceae > Camellia > Camellia sinensis. The sequence goes on from NW_021028191.1 coordinate 247,591, forward strand.
CGTCATATCCCTTTTTTTTTTTTTTGAAATTGTGCTAGTTTTATTCGATTGAACTAAAAAAATACCTGTAATAGCACTAATAAAATAATAACTCCCATTCAAATAGATGAAGCATTAATTCACTTTCTCATTCAATTAATATCCAATCACCATTACCCACAAAATTAACATATCCAAAAATCATGTTTTAACATTAACCACAAACTAACATATATCCAAAAATCATGTCTTAACATTAACCACAAACTAACATATATCCAAAAATCATGTCTTAACATTAACCACAAACTAACATATATCCAAAAATCATGTCTTAGCATTAAAGTTGTAGTCTTCACTGGTCTACATGCCTGCATCAGAACATAAACAGCAATCAGATTCACCAAAATAAACACAAATTGAAGAATTTGTACCCAATACTTATAAAAAGTACTTAAAACTTGAAGAAGCACTAACAAGAAGATTTTATCACATACCAAGAAGCACTAAAGAATACCTCCTGTCATGATGTTCAAGGCTTTGAATCTTTATCCTTGAATGATCAAACCTTGAATGTGTAAAAAGCCCACTCACAGAACACTTTTACAGAACCATATGAGAAAAGTGAAAGGGACAGAGTTTCAAGCCTATTCTATTCACAAAACAACGTCTGTGCTTGATGGCTATCACAGGCATATATATAGATAGGCTTGGACCAATATCCAAGTGTAACTCCTTATAACTTCCCACCATCAGGGAAGTTGTAAAGTCCCATGAAGCCACCATATGGGATAGTAAACAGACATGCGATACCCATTAGTCATTAAACCAATTAAATATGTTAGGTTTTTATTCTTGGCAATCCCGTTTGACAAAACTCCTTTCAGTTGTACTTGTTTTCACACTTTGATTTTAATGAGGTTATGATTTTATTAGATGCGAATCCAACCCAAATCGTGCTTTGCAGAGAAGTTTTGTGATGTTAATTCTTTTAAGATTGCTACTTCGCTGATTATGATGGGGATCGAGCTGTATTCAAAGTTGCCTGTTCGCTCGAGCGAAGAATGCTGAGTTTTAGAAGTTTATTCGCCTGCAAAAATAGTAGATGTTGTTTTTTCCCACTCGAGCGGAACTTTCCGCGCTCGAGTGGAGATCGTGGGACAGTTTTCTATAAATACGTGTATCAGTCCAAATCTAGGATTACTTCTCCAGATCTTCTTCTTGGGTTCTAGGGTTTATCTCTGGGGATATTTTGCTAGTTGTCTTTGATGTTTTGATTGAGTATTCAACTCATGGTTTAAAGAGTATACATCAAAGGATTATTTGTTTGTTCTACACAAAAGAGAGAGTTGTTCTTCGGTGGATTCTGAAGAATTCGAGCCTGAAGCTTTGGTGGATTCTGGAGTGGCTCATCGTCAAGACAATTCCGAGGTGGAGACGGGGTTGGAAGAGGCACATAGGGGTTGGTTCAATTCGGGCGTGGATTCGCTAGGTAATTGAGAGTATACCTGTGTAATTCCTTTATGTCTTTTTAGTGGATTGTTTTGTGGCTTTTGCCCGTGGTTTTTTATCACAATTGGAAGTGTCCAATTGTGGTTTTTCTACATAAAATAGTTGTGTCGATTTGTCTTGATTGTTTGATTGGTATTGTTATATACTGCTTAAAATTGATACATAATCACAAATGAACATCTAGGGGATTTCTAGATTTTTCAAAATATATATAATAAATATATATAATATAAATAAATAAATAAAACAAACATGTGGCATATGGGCCACTTTATGGATATTCTTACATTCTCCCACTTGGCACATATAACACATGTTGTTGACTGTCGGGTAACTAACAAACTGATGATGATCATAAAAATACCTAAACCTTAGAGGTATAATACATGAATCATAGCGGTTATACTCTATCAATTAAGTATTTCCTTCCATGTATTACATTGTATCACACTCTCAACTTTATGTGGTGTCATTCTTTATGAATAACTTCTAATAAGTTATTTTGGGTATAGCGACCCCGGTCTTTTCCCATTTGATTATTGTATCCGGACTTAGGTTCCGTAGACTCTGTCATTGTATAATTGTTGTTGTTGTCCTTTATTTTCTCATTTGGAGTTATAGGATGTGTTGGGCAGGTTTGTTTCAGGTTGGTTGGGTTTAGAAATCCAGTGTTGCTGCCTAGAATTTTGACTCTTCGCTCGAGCGAGAAGTTCTTCACTCGAGCGATCTCTTTATTTTGATCCTTCGCTCGAGCCAGGGTAGCTTCAATCGAGCGAGGGTTGCGTTTTGAGTTAGACCTGTGAGCTGAGGTTTTTGGCTTGAGCGAGCTTTTCTTCGCTCGAGCGAGTTAGTTCGTTCTTCGCTCGAGCGATAGTTCCTTAGCTCGAGCGTGTGTCTGATTGCAGACCTGTGGGTTTGAGTTCTTCGCTCGATCGAGTTTTCTTTCGCTCGAGCGAGCTTTTGGGTTGTTGGCTCGAGCAAGGCTTCCTTGGCTCGAGCGTAGCTTCTCTGTGTCTAGTCGCTCGAGCTACCAAGTCTTCGCTCGAGCGAGCCTGTCCAGTTTATATACACAGCAGCGGGTTTTGATCAGTCTTTTTCATCTTCTTTTGATTCCAAACCCTAGGTCCCACTTCTCTCTCTCCCTACTCACCTTCCTTCTTAGATTTGATCTATGTAGAGTGTATTTCTACCATAGATCCTTCATTAAAAAGATAGAGTGAGTCGAGGGCTTCCATTTAATCTGAACATTTGGCGATTTGGAGCACTTTGGTATTTGGGCACTCATCTCTGTCTTCACCATTTGGGTTATTCCTATGCGCGTGAGAGATTCGGTAGATCATCTTGCCGACCTATACATTCGGGACATAGTGAGGTTACACGGGGTTCCAGTGACGATCGTCTCAGATAGAGATCCTCGTTTTACTGCTAGGTTGTGGCAGAGTCTGCAGAGTGCCTTGGGCACTAAGTTGACCTTTAGTACGGCTTATCATCCACAGGCTCGCTCGAGCGAAGACTTGGTCGCTCGAGCGACCAGGTTGTACAGTGATCCGGACATGTGTCCGTGGATGTTCTTTACCCAAATCTTCAAAATTTTATATATAATTTTTTTTTAGGCTTAGGTGATAATTTGATATGAAAACTTTCCGCCACATATGTCAAATCTACTATAATATTATTTTTAAAATTTAAACTCTTTCATGAAAACTTTCTACCCGATATGTCAAATCTACTATTCTATTATTTTTAAAATTTGAACTCTTTCATTTGAAGAAAAAAAAAAGGCATGAAATGATCATGGGAACATCATTTTCAGGTTCAGGTGATAAACTACCTCCAAGGACTTAGCTTGGGAGGGTTTGGCTTCTGGATTTTGAAGAAGACTATCTTTAGTTAATTGTCTTTATTTATTAGTACATGTAAACATCCAAGCCTAGGGCTTTTCTTGTATTGAGTTAGAACTCATCTTTTTGTATCCAAGTGTTGGCTTGGAAAGATGTAAGCCTGTAGGGCATTTTATTCGATGTTACATGTAAAGCTTTTATTTAGTAATACTCTGATGAATGAATTAATAAATTGTTTTCTTTAAATAATGCATGTCAATGATATATATATATATAATGGGTTCATTGTGAGGGCATTACATTGGGTCCAATGATAAAGTCTATAGTACATTTTGTTCAAAAAATGTACGGTACATAAAAAATCAATGGTTAGGATTGAGCCACATCATTAAAAGTGACCTGCTAAAATCATATTTCGTCATAATTATAATCAAATTGATCATAACTTAGTTATAACCACATCTCATAACTAACACCATTTTGCTCATAACTAATATCACATATTTCATAATCATAATCACATATCTCATAACCAACACCACATTGATCATAACAAATATCACATATCTCATAACCATTGATCACATATCTCATAACTACTACCCACATAGATCATAATCACATCTCATAACCAGCCCCTTTGAGTCATAACCAATTCACATATCTTATAACCACTAGCCACATATCTTGTAACCAACACCTTTTTGTCATAACCAACATCACATATCTCATAACCACTAATCACATATCTTATAATTAACACCTTTTTGCTCATAACCACACCACTTTGATCATAACCAACATCATATATCTCATAACCATTTATCACATATCTCATAACTACATGAATCATAACCACATCTCATAACCAGCCTCTTTGAGTCATAACCAACATCACATATCTCATAACTATTAGTCACATATCTAATAACCAATATCTCATAACTCATAACCATTAATACATATAGCATAACCAAACACCCTTTGACACCACTTTGCTCATAACAATTACCCACATATCTCATAACCACTAACACATATAACATAACCAAACACCCTTTGACACGACTTTGCTCATAACCATTACCCACATATCTAATAACCACTAACACATATAGCATAACCAAACACCCTTTGACACCACTTTACTCATAATCATTACCCACAAATCTCATAACCAACAACACATATATCATAACTACTAATACCCTTTGACTTATAACTATACCACTCTGCTCATAGCCAAAATTACATATCTCATAATCACTAATCATATATCTCATTACCTTTACCCACATATGTTATAAACACATCTCATAACCAGCACCCTTTGTTTCATAATCAATATCACATATATCATAACCACTAATCATATATCTCAAAACCACTACCCACATATAGGGGTGTAAATTTGGCCCACGAGCTCGCGGCACACCCCAAGTCCACTCGTGCCCTGGGTAGGCCCAACTAGGCTCGAGACTAAACCCAACCTAAGACCCTAGGTTATGTGTTCTAGAGCCCGGCCCAACCCTGGTGTGTTATGGAGTGTGACCCATCCCGTGAGCTCGCCTTGAAATTTTCTTCCTCATCTGGCTTGACCCGACCCCAGTGGCTCCCTGCCCCCTTTGTCAGTGCAATGGTCAAAAATTTAAATCAAAACAATTTGAAAGAGTCATATAACCGTTAATTCCACCAACAATCAATTTTATGTTTTTTATTTTTATATATATAAATTAACTCCTCCCTCCCAAGTCCTATAAATACCACCCCTCTCACATTTCATTTCTCACAAACAAATCTGTCTCTCAAACTCTCATTCTCTCCGAACTCTCAACGCTCTCAATTAATTTTGAAGTGTTATCCCTAAGTGACAATTGCAATTGGTCACCTATCTCTATTTTAGATTTATTTTTAGTCATAGTATCTTCATTAAAGATAATAGAAATAATAATATACAAACGATATACTTTTTAAAATATCTATATACACTTATAGACATATATATATATATATATATAATTTAACTAAATTTTAATAAAAAATATGCTGAAAAAAATTATCTATGACGTGATTTTATTTTGTTGTACTAAATAATTTTTCTCCTAAATTTTTTTCCCAACTTTTCTTCATTTTTTTCTCCACTCAATTTTATTTCCCTTGATTTGTCCTAGTTGTGCCTGAGATCTCTCTATTTCTTAATCAGACTTCTCTATTTCGCTCAAATCATCGAACGGCCATCGTTGATAGTTCTTCCTCACTGGATTCTTCTTCTCTATACTCTTGTGTCTCTGCAATAGATCCTTGAACTAGTCACTATTCTCTCTGTCTATTTTAACACTATTCATTCTGGTGATATTTCTCTATCTAGTAAATGCATTTATTGAAACTCTAGCTCTTTTACATTAATATGTCATACATATACAAACCTTTGGCCGTAGTCACGATTTTATCAATTTGTACATATGTTATAGAACTGTTGAAAAATGAATATTACGCATTTTGTTGTACTGTTTTGCTATCTCAGCTCTCTTCATCCGTCAAACATCTCTCTCATTCCTTACTGTCACTATAGATATCTCCGATGTTCCTTATCGGAAACAACACCATCTTTGACATTATTTTCACAGGCGATAAGTTCGTTCAGTCTCTCTTTCTCATATTCCCTTTCCTTTTGCTCTGTTGATTAATCTTCTCTAACTCTCATTTGGTGTTCCATGGCTATAAGTCGTGGATTAAATTATTTAATTATTGTCATTACATTTTGTGTTTATCTGTATCATTAGAGATCCCGATTGGTCTAAAACAGAGAGAGCAGAGAGAAGAAGAGGAAGAGGAAGAGGAAGAGAAAGAGAGAAAGAGAAGAGAGGGGAAGAGGGTATGGAGAGAGAGAGAGAGAGAGAGAGGGTCGATTGCCGCCGCCTCCGTCTCCGTCTCCACCTCTGCCTCCGCTTCCGATCGTCGCAGCTTGGCCTCCGATCTCTGATCTTTGCCTCTGATCTGTGTATGAGGATGATGTGTTGAAGTTTTTTTTTTTAGATTTTTACATTTTTTTTTGTCTCTCTTTGCTATGTTGATGAAGATGTTGGGTGGTTGATGATGATGATGATTCTCTCTCTCTCTCTCTGCAACTCTCCTCTCCTTCTTCTTCTTTTTTGATTTTTCTTCTTCCTAGTTATTGAATAAAAAAAAAAAATCAAAACGACGAAACGACGTCGTTTTGAATTCGGGCCAAATTCGAGCTCGAAAATTTCGAGCTACCTAGCATAATTGTTTCTATAATTTTAAACAATTTTGTTACGCCAATTAGTGATGCAGTTATGTATTTTCTATTTTATATCACAAAACTTTGTGACTTGATTACGATATTTATAGTTTCTAAAATTTTAAATATTTTTGTTACATCAATTAATGGTGTGATTATACATTTTGTAGTTGATGAGCAAAATATTTTCTTTTTTTATTAATTTTACTTAATAAAAATAGATGAGGATTTATATTAAAAATTAATAATTTATTTTATTATAAGACTCTAAGGGCTAGTTTGGCATATTTGAAAAAAGTCAAAAAGCCAAAAAGTCACTATCCTATTTAAGTCACATCATCTTATTTAAGTCACATCACCTCTCTAACACATCACTTCAAACCCAACCCATATTTCATAAAAGTCAAAAAGTACACTTATTTAGATAATCCCAAAATGTTTTAATTTTTTTTATTAGGACTATTACATAATTTCCCCCAAATAATTTCCTCCAAAAATTTGGAACAAACCTCCAAATTTTGTGAAAATCAAAATTCCCTCCTTCCATGACAAATCCCTCAGACTCCCAAACGTCTTCAAAAATTTTCACAAAATTCCCTCCTTCCATGACAAATCCCTCAGACTCCCAAACATCTTCAAAAATTTCTCTCTCTCTCTCTCTCTCTTTCTCTCTCTCTCTCTCTCTCAGTCGTTGCCACTGCCCTTGCCACCGCTGAGACCTATTTTGCTTTCGCCGCCACATCCTCCATCACGGAGAAAAGCTCCCAAAGCTGTTGATGAAGATCTCTATCGGATCTCGCCAGAGCTCCTCCTCTCCAAGCACCGAAGAGTGAGTTTATTCCACTGCCCTTTTCATTTCCTCGTTTTAGCAAGCTACATGCCTTAATGTATGTCTCTCTCTCTCTCACTCGTTCTGCAACTTGTTTCTCTCCCTTTCTCCATCTCCATTCTATGAAACCCTAGACCGAAATCCCCTTCTTCGAAACTGCCCCTTTCACCTTTGTGAACTCACTGGGCTGGTTTATAAAATTAGGAAAATATGATTTCAATATGTTTAGGTTTTTTATGTTTGTTAGTTGTGTTGATTCCATATATATATATATATATATATACTTGAAATTTGGCTTGTGTATGAAATCTGATGTGTGGGTACTCATGTAACTGATATGAGACTAATTTTTTATTTGAAATCTGTTTATTTGATTTTCTAACAATTACTTGAAATTTTTTATGTGTGAAATTAGGAAATTTTTTATGTGTGAAATTTTCAAACAATTACTTGAAATCTTGTGTGTGAAATCTGTTTATTCATGTAACTGATATACTTGAAATTTTTTTATTTTTCTAACAATTACTCTTGTGGTGGCTTGATTTTCCTATGAGAAACAAAATTAAAGTGGTCTGGATGTATTACCTTTAGCAATTTTCTGGGAATTGTATAAACTGAGAAACGAATGGATATTTTGATGTTACTGTATAAACCCATTAAGGTTTTATAGTTCACAGGCTCACAGACAAACAATTGGATATTGTAAGTTCATGAAGATGCATTGATAATTCTTTGTCACATTTCCCTTCTAAATCCCTCCTAAAATACTAGATCCAAATACAACCTTAGTCGATCAAACAATGGATATTGTCAATAGTAGTATACCTGTAATCCCCTGGTAAGATGGGTATAACTTTCTGAATTGGCGAAGTAATAGAATCTTCAATAGCATTTCGTATCATGTCCTACATAAATAAAAACGACAGCTTCATGTTACGACACACCTAAGGATCCAAAAACCCTACATCTATAATTGTAAAGAATATATAACCCGTCCAAAGATAAGTTAGTCAGTTACACACAAGTGTGAAACAAATAATAATGAAATAAAAATATAAAATTTCTCAAACCTCAGTAGCATCAGAAATTCCGAGAATTGCTGATAATTCCCCACCTACAACTTTGAGTGTAAAGTCCATGTTTTTCTGTAGTAGAATCATAGGGGGAATTGTAGTATCAAAAATCAAGTGCATAGTAATTTTTCAAAATTTTATATAATTCTGTTTATGATGACATGATAAATATATGAATATTTGCACAAATTTGCGTGATTTATCATGAAGATGACTTCCAAAATGTTGGAAACTAGACTAATAAGTTCAAAGAGTGACAAAGATACAAAGTACCCACCTTTTCCATCAAAGAATAACAAACAGCCCCAAAATATGGAAACTCGTTAACTAGTGGTTTGAAAATTAATCTGAAAACTCCCGTGAATCCAATATTTTGACCTAGATGAAAATATATATGAAAAAATATTAAAGTGGCATCTTATGGTAAAATTCCAATAACCGAACATTCTTTACTTTATATCATGTTATCCAATTTTTTAGTCACTTATTATTCTTCAGAGAGAGTGAAAGAGAACACATTGATTATCTATAAAATAAGTATTAGAAGTACTATACACACAAAAAAATAAAAATAAATAAATAAGTAAATAAAAAGTGAAAATGAAATAAATTTCAGAGTAGTTTTGTAATAGTTTTGCCACTAGGAAAAAGTTTTATTGATATGAGAAATAAGTTGAAGATCACCTGTATAGGTAATCCAATGCTGACTCTAGTTTTAACATCAAGTATGATATTTTCCATCCCATTGCATTTTCAATTCCATCGTGATTCCCTTAGCATCGCCTTCAATAATTGGAACCCCTAAAAAGATCAACAATTTTCTATCAATACCTTAAAAAAGATTAAAAATAAAATAAAATTGATGGTCCAAATAAATTTAAATTATTTCCTTCAATTCTTGTGTCTATTCTTGAAGATGATTGGCTCTACCTTTGTCCATAATAATTCCATAAAGTGAAAAATAAAAAAAATATATATTTTTAATGATTAAAGAAACAGAAGTTGTGGAGTGAATTCTGACTTGCTAATGTGCAATAACTTTAGACCAATCCAATATGATAGGCCATTCTTTTCTCATTTGATTTTCTCAGAAGAATGTAATTGTAAATTGAGAAGTACAATTCTTTCCAAAATCTTTGAAAGCATTGGGAGAAAAATTAGTTAAACTTCCTTATTTAACTAGTTAAAAATTAGTTAAACTTCCTCATCAAAGATCAAACAGAAATCAAACAAACCTGTGAATTGTGCAGCCACAGTACCAAGAGTCAACTTTGAAAACTTGAGAGATGATAAGATAACAAATCTATATTGTTCGAGAATTGGCTCAGCATAACTTTGAATTAGCTCTGATGCTGCCTATTGTAGACACCCCATTTTTGACAGTAATTTAAGGAAAAATAAAATAAAATGCTTTCATTATCATCACATTGAATTCATCAACAAATAAAAGGGTAAACTACCAATATGTCCTAATAGCTGTCATTATTAGCATCATCAATGATCTTCATTGATATAGGGTGTGGTCCACATCACATCAAGTTAAATCTATACCAAACATTTATAATTACTCACTTGATGATACATAACTTGATGTAACTATAACATATGGATTGATGTTGGCTCAAATCATTTCCCACCACTGATTACAGGTATGTATTTGTCATCTCTCTCCCGCTCTGTCGATCTGGGTCTATCTGGTTGTATCTGTTCCTCGATGTCTCTCCCATCCCCTTCTCTCACGATGCAAGTAGGGTTTTGACATGTTTTTTTTCTTTCATTTTCAATTTATTTCGTAAACAATTTTTTAGGGCTTTTTCTGATTTCGTAAATGGGTTTGGTTGAAATTTCGGATTGTGGATTTGGATTCTCCATTTTGGATTGTTGAACTACATCACCAAATGTGCCTCTGTTTCTCGAGTCTGTAGCTTTCTAAAAGGTATCAATGCTCTCTACAATGTTTTCTACTACATCTCCTCTAGATTTAGAGATGGAAGTACAACAATGAAATGTAGTTCCAACATTTATACATTTAGATGTAGACAGATAGACTGACCCAACATAAATGAACAAAAAATACACACACACACACACATTTTTCGAGAAGCCAGGTCCTAAAGTCTATATGTCCTTGCTACTGCATTTTAAGGTAAAGAGAGGAAGGCTAGGGCATCCATTTCGTAGGTTCTTTGACACGCCGCTTGTCTCTTATTCGTGCTGCTCTTTACATGACCTGTTCTAGCTCTATGTTTGGTCTCATCCAGTTTCCTGCTCTTGAAGGTAACAACTACATGCTTGCAGTCTTATTACAGAAAGAAATGATGCTTAACACTATACTTGGTTTTTTCTTCAAGCGGTTCCAAAATACCTTGAAAGAAGATCTACTCCCAACACCACACACACACAGAGCAACAGATATATGGGCTGAATAGTTCCAAATCAAGAACAAAGAAACCAAATTTCATAACACTTTTCTATGATCAATATACAAAAATATTACTCAAAAAAAAAAAAAAAAAGAAGGATTATAACCAAATCTCAAACTGAGGTAGGAGGAGGATCAAATATATAAATGAGATTACTTAAAAAAAATCACTTAGAGCTTGAGGGACAAGTCAAGCTTTTGCATCTTATCTTGATTAGTCTTCAAGTGACCACCAACACCACCACCTGCCCACCAATAACTGCCACCGATCACCTCATCAGCTGGAAAACCAGTCATTATCCTTGCTATGCCAAATCTCCCGATCCCACCTTGGGATGACGGTTTGGTTGTTGCACTTGCTTGATAATTATGTACTGCTAGCTTCCCCATAGTCGGCTGTTGGTCAATAGGAAGCCTTAACCATCCATTTTGTCCATACATACCTCTAAACCTGGAAGAACTTGGTATGTAGGAAGGTTTATGGATCATTGAATGAACCTGAATTCCAAGAGGGCCTCCATGGAGAGGAAGACTAGCCATGCTAGGATAATGGTGCAAGTACGAGTGCCCTAGAGGTGACCCTATTTTAAGCCCTCTTTCGTGCACATTGTATCTTTTATTGCTCTATTTCTGAACTCTTAAATCCTGTGTATTACATAATTTCTAAATTCATTTTTTAGTAATTTGGAGCATTTTTTTTTATTTAGATTTTCGGGCTGTCTTATATTGCTCGACAGTTTGGGCATCTAACATATCTCTATCTCTATTTTTGCCTTTGGTTAATACTGCAGCATGTTATTTTGGGAAGACATTTACATGAAAATGAAGCAGAGAAAATGTAAAACTTGAAGAATTCCTAGACACGGGTAGTAATCAAAGATTGTTCCTAAGTCATCAACCTTGAAAAATATGATCATGCAATTTTGACCTTTAGCCGTAGGGGACTCCATTTGTGCATCTTGTTCAATGCCTCCCCAAACAAGCTATTAATCTCAGAACAGTGAGATAATACGTCACTGGAGTGGCTAAAACCATATACAAATTTATTTATATATATTAAAAAATAAGAAAAAAATAAAAACAAGTAGGAGTCTAATACTATTATATATGTCATCATCAATAGCCACTCAACATTTGTCTCCATTAACCCCATGAAAGAAGACCAATGAATTTAAAAGCTATGGACAAATCATGTACTACATTAACCCCATGAAAGAAGCAATGATTTTAAAAAGTGATTATAAGACTCTAATATGTATCAACCATGATTCCTACCCCCACTGGGGGTCGACCCCCAGTGACGTGGCGCAGCGCCATTCGCTAGTTTTCTTTTTTTTTTTTTTTTTTCTTTCCTTCCAATCACCCACAGCCACGTGGACTGGGGGTCACTGGGGGTCGGCAATTACTGGGGGTCTTCCGCATTTTCGAATATGTATAAAGTCATGATTGAAAGAATGGTTACAAATTTTGTCAAGCTTTTTGTGTCCAAGTTCAACGAAATCCAAGGTCAAAGGAAATATAATGCATAAGTTTTATTGCATACGAATAAATTTCAAAAAATAAAGAGCTACCTTCGATGATCGCAATGGAGAAACATATACATTATGAACACATTCTCCATGACGGCATGCTGATGACCAATCAACAAACACACTACGAAAAACTTGAGGTTTACCCTGTCGTTGCTTTCTATAGTTGCACAAGCACCTAACTTGAGGTTTACACTGTCGTTGCTTCCTACCGTTGATTCTGAAAGCACCTAACTTTACAATCTAAGTTGCACAAGAAGTTGCACTATGTTAGTGTGGAATGGGGACAATAATTGAATGGCAATGGCCAATGTAACGCACCAAACCATATTCTAACTACATTTTTTTTTGTCTAGGCCCTCAATAGACTTGAGCCATCTCTGCTGTAGACCAAAATGCCCTTACTGGAAGAACACGAAAGCCATCAGAAAGTAGAGAACTCATAAAGGGGTGCTAATCTATGTAAATATATCACATTCGAACATTCTAAACCAAATGTACAATGTAATTAGTAGTAGTTGTTGGGTTTGAATTTTGGATTTTACTAACTGATTATTAGATTTTGTTGACTTTTTAACTATTCTAAGTTAATAGTCTATTTCATGTGCCTGTGTTTCATGAATTTTAAAATTATTTTTCTATTGATTGGAACAAATATATACAAATTAGTATAATGTTAGTTACATATTAATTTATCTTGCACCACGACTAGCAAATGCCCCTATTAATTAATATGGAATTGAAGAATCATTTTAAGGGTATATATTTGAAATACTACTTAATAGGAACAATCAATCCATGTAATTAAATTAATTTATTTTGTAATATGAAAATAAAATTGTTCACACACTAATGTATTTGCTGAGATCTATTCAAGGAAAGTTTATATTGAATATCAAATTTAATTTCTCTTTAAATTTGGTTACAATTATTTGTCTCCCTCTAAGATGACTTCACATAGAATTGTGAATGTATGTCACATTTGCGTGTGAATACATGCCAAGTTAGTAGTGAAATTAGCCAACTATATGCAATTGACAAATAGGAAAAACATCCCGATCTGTTATTACTATTTTGTTCATTTCAAAAAGCAATGCTAATCAAACTCCTAAACTTACTTAAGCTCTCTTCCATTACAGAGTATTTTTCCAAGTCAGGTTCATCTTCGCTTGATGTGTACTGTTCCAATAATGGACAAGAGTTGGATGATGATAAAAGATAGGCTAAAAAGTAAAGAGTATGTACAAGGTGTTCAGTCATTTATTGAGTTCGCTACAAAGAATTTAGGGCCGCAGGATGAAATCTGTTGTCCTTGTGTTGATTCCTTGAACGGCACGAAATTACCTCGACATGTTGTACGGTTGCACTTGATTCGAAGAGGAATCGCATGTTCTTATCTAACTTGGGTCCACCACGGGGAATGCGTTCCCATGTTTCATGCTCATCCTACTATGCGAAACGATGATACTCAAACCAACCGAGCTGGAATGACAACCAATCACGAAAATGCGGGTGAACTTCCAACCATGTTACAAGAGATTTACGTGAGTGGTCTCATGGATGATCATATCGACGAAGAACGTACTAGTTCGGAGAGGCACAATTTGTTGAAGTTCATGAAGTTGTTCGATGATGCTTAACGCAAAGTATATCCAGAGTGTGAAAAGTTCTCCATCTTGTCCTTCGTAATTAAGATGCTTCACGTGAAGGTGTACAATAAATGTAGCAACAAATCCTTCGATATGGTTATGCAAGTTTTCAAAGACATTCTACCAAAGCGTGATGAAAATGTTCCATGGACCCTTTATGAAGTGAAAAAGTTCTTACATGAATTGGGTTTGGGATATGAGGCCATTCATGCATGCAATAATGATTGTACTTTATTTTGGAAGGACAATGCCACAATTGGAGAATTGCCCTACATATACGAAGTCGAGATACAAGTTGAACGACAAGACGGGTAAAAAAGTTCCACACAAAATACTGAGGTACTTTCCTTTGACACCGAGGTTGAAGAGCTTGTATATGTCGAAAAAAACAGCTGCATATATGAGATGGCACAAAGATAAGCGTGTGGATGATGGAGTATTGCGACATCCAGCTGATGGTGAGGCATGGAAGGACTTTGATAGGCTGCATCCTATGTTCTCAGCGGATCCTCAGAATGTAAGGCTAGGGCTTGCCACAGATGGTTTCAATCCATTCGGACATATGAGTACATCGTACAGCATGTGGCCCGTAATCTTAATGCCTTACAATCTACCCCCATGGAAGTGTATGAAAGATCCATTTGTCATGATGTCATTGCTTATTCCCAGACGATTCGCACCTGGAATGGACATCGATGTTTACTTGCAACCATTAGTAGAAGAGTTAACTAATCTGTGGGAGCATGGTGTGCAAACATATGATACCTTAAACGGCCAAATATTTACAATGTATGCAGTAGTCATGTGGACCATCAACGATTTCCCTGCATATGGTTCCTTGTCTGGTTGGAGTACAAAAGGTTACCTGGCCTGCCCTAATTGTAACATGGATGCATCATCTCAGAGTTTGCGAAATAAGATAGGGTATATGGGTGCTTGGCGGTACTTACCTGAGAACCATAATTGGCGAAGAAGTAAGCTATTCAACAGTGAAATTGAGAATCATTCCAAACCTGTGGAGTTATCGGGAGAACAAATGCTAGAGAAAATTAATTTGGGGACGTACAAGCCGTATGGAAAGCATCCAACCAACCAAAAAAGACAATGGATTGAAAATCCAACTCCGAACTGGACAAAAAGAAGCATTTTATTTGACCTACCCTATTGGAAAACACTTAAGCTTCGACATAACTTTGATGTCATGCACATAAAGAAGAATAAATGTGACAATCTACTTGGGACACTATTGAGCATAGATGGCAAGAACAAGGACACCGACAAAGCACGTTTGGATCTGGAGGACATGTGAATACGAAAGGAGTTACACTTGATAAGGCATGCGAATGGCTCTTTCCAGAAGCCTCCGGCATTGTGCACATTGTCCCCGGCAGAACTAATAGGGTTTTCTGATTTCTTGAAATCGATTAAGTATCTTGATGGCTATGCGGCAAATGTATCCAATTGTGTCACCGCGAATGGTGGTAAGTTAGTTGGCCTCAAGAGTCATGACTATCATGTCCTTCTACAACGACTTCTTCCCATTGGGATGCGAGGATACCTTCTTACCGAGATTGGGACCACATTGTTTGAGTTGGGAACTTTTTTCAAACAGTTGTGCTCAAAGACATTGAGGGTGACTGATTTGGAGAAATTGCAAGAACAAATCGTACTTATACTTTGTAAGCTTGAAAAGATTTTTCCTCCAGCCTTTTTCGATGTGATGGTCCAATATCGATGGATGTATCCTATTTAGAGGTATAACAACGAGTCAGAACTTTTTGTGTGTAATTATAGTTCAATATGAACATACTGACGATCAGGCCGATATTTATATATAGGATGCTTAGACTTCTTAAAGGATTTGTGGGCAATAAAGCTCATCCAGAAGGATCCATTGCGGAGGCAAACTTAGCCGGAAAAAGTGTACGACGTTTTGTTCAATGTATTTGCATGCAGTTGAAACGGTGTTTAATCGGGAAGAAAGGAACTACGATGGGGGTGACAATGGCCCGGGGTTGGCGATTTTCACTCAAAATCTTCGTCCTTTTGGTCAACTCCCAAGGGCAATTGATGTGTCCATAGCTGACCACAAATTGGAACATTGGTTTGTCCTACACAATAGTTTGGAAGTGGACGAATATCTAGAGTATGCTTCTTCATCATATATGCAACATACCTTTTCTACATGGTTTTTATTTTTTAAAGTCTTCATTATTCCAATTACTTATGACTTACATTGTATTAACTAGAGAACACAAGCTCATGTTGCAACAAAAATATGGAAGTTCATGTAACATTGCAATGCGACAATGCAAAGAATTCCCTAAATGGTTCAAAGATCGCGTAAGCTACAACTCGTTACTGTATAGTTTGCAGATAACGTTGAATCAAAAGTTTGAATTGACATGACATACTTTCTCGTGTAGATGAACCAATTGCGAAATCAAAAGTCACCCGAAGCAACCGATGAGATGTGGTCATTAGCTAATGGACCTAATGCCTTAGTGAACACATATTCGGGATGCATTTGTAATGGCGTCCGATTTCGTACTATCGACCGTGATAACCGTCGTAAATGTCAAAATAGTGGGTTGGTAGTGGAAGGCGACCACCAAGGCCAATTGATAAAGTTTTACGGCTACCTTTGTAAAGTGTGGGAACTGACATATTTGTTTGGACATCGAGTTGTTTTGTTCCAATGTGAATGGTATAACATCGGTAGTAGTCGAGCTTTGCGCATCGAACCACATGTGACAACTGTTGACGTAAGAAGTCGATGGTATAAAGATGACTCGTTTGTGTTCCCAAGCCAAGTTCAACAAGTTTTATATGTTCCTGATACGAAGTTAGGGCCGAATTGGCGAGTCGTAGAAAAGTTTCAACATCAACGAATTTGGGATGTGCCAGAGCTGGATGTGCCAGAATTTGATGAAGTGTTGCAAGATGATGAAACTCGTACTGTTGTACCAACTGAGTCTATTGATGATGATGTTGTTTTACGCCGGGATGACATTGAACCTGCAATTATTTTAATGGAAGTTTCTCAGTCCAATAAGCGTGTACAACCCGAGGGTGTTATGGATGATGCTTTCATCTGCGATGACGACGATGAACTAACAATCTCGGGTGATGACGAAAAAGATGAGATGGAAAGTGATTTTGATACAGATATAGACCTAGAGCTTTAACTCAGCTTGTTTCTTTGTGCGGCTTGTTTTGTTGATGTAATGGGGGCAATTAAGAATATTGATGAACCTTGTAATTTGAATTTCATGCCTACTCTTGGTTCTTCAGTAAATTAGCTTCAAATGTGAGTAGACTAATTATGTCTTGATTCTTCTTCTTCTTTTTCTTCTTCTTCTTCTTCTTGTTCAGACCCCAATTTAATACCCTTGTAATTAATTTCCTCTACAATTTCTATGAACTTTGGCAGAAAATTGAAAATCAAATTCATACTTAGTTCAGATTTTCCATTCGGACAGTTGTGCTGTTTGGTTGATTTTCCCACAATCTGTGCCAGATTTGCACATCTGCTCTGTCTCTGTTTGCTGACTTGGACAGTTCGCTGTTGTTTTTGTCCACTTTGGCTGCTTGATGCTTGACTGCTTTGCTTAGGTGCTAGCTAATGGTAGGATGGTTGGTTGGCTGAGTTGGGATGTTGTCTTGGTTGCTTAAATGTATTCATGCTGCTCTGGTGAGGCCTTGTTTTGTTGTTTTGTGTGCTGCTGTTTGGTTGTTAATCGGTTTGGTTGTTATTCATGTTGTGTTGGTCACTAATGGTCAATTTTCTTACTGTCACTAATCATGAAATCTTTATGTGCCAGGTCTCCTATGTTTTAGATACGGAAGACTATTTCTTCCGCTTGAAAAGAAGAAGAAATTTGTCAGCTGGCAGATCGTCGTGCCATTATCAGACAAGAATAGAGCGTTTTCACAAATTTTTAACATCCTTTTAATAATAATGCCTTTTAATTGCTGAAGGTAGATATGAGCTTTCTTTTGTCTACTGGTTTTATTTATCAAATTAGATCGGATTATTCCAATGATATTTTATGTTTATTGTCACAGGCATGACCAAACAGCATGTTTGTTGCATTCTACATTCACTGAAATAGCCAACAGAGACTCAGACAAAGGGTGTGGCTCTGAATCTAAAATCTCATACACTTATTTGGGGCATTAATGTTCTGTAAATAGGTTGATCCATAATGTTATGTTTATTGTCACAGGCATGACCAAACAGCATGTTTGTTGCATTCTACATTCATTGAAATAGCTAACAGAGACTTAGACAAAGGGTATGGCTCTGAATCTACAATCTCATACACTTATTTGGGGCATTAATGTTCTGTAAATAGGTTGATCCATAATGTTACTGTCCAGTTGTGTGTACACTTATTTGTTCTCTACTTCATATAACTTTTGTATTTATTTATTTTATTTTAATGGTGCCTATTGTTGTCACCAAGTTCTGTAGTAGCACAAATTTGTAAGATTATGTAATTTAAAAGTGATTAAATAGGGAGAAAATGAATATACCACAAGAGCTTTACATTTGAAACTTGCATCATCATTTCTTAACTCTTATGAATTTGAATATGGTGGCTGTGGGGATATATTTTCTGAGTACCAACACGTGGCAAGGTGACGCCGATGTGTCAGCCAAGCTGCCACGTGTCTTGGTCGTTGTGTCGAGGTCATCTCGGCTAGGCCGAGGTTGCCTCCGAAGACATCGGAATCCGAGATGAGCGGATAAGGGACAAGAGTCCTAGAATGGGAGAGGGCTTCAGTTTAAGAGTCCTAGATTGGGAGAAGACTTCAGTTTGGGTAAAGATAAGACTCTTAGAGAGTTTATCCTAATCCCACTAGGAGTCCCAGATTAGCAGTAATCCTAAGTCCATTAGGGCCAGGCTCCTATTGGGACTAGGATTGTATTGGCTATAAAAGAGAGGCACCCCCATGGGTCTAAGGTATGCTTTTGATACTCAAGCTTGTGAGTTTAGTACTTGATTTATCTTTGAGAGATATACTGACTTGATCGTCGGAGTGCCCCCGGGTGGTCGAAACCACCGCGGGATTCTTATATTTCTGTTGCAGGTCAGTCAGGTGCCATCTATTCTGCCAGTGCTCTCCAGCTGGTTACTAAGCGGGCAGTGTGGTCGGAAAATCACCCACACAATTTGGCACCGTCTGTGGGAAAGAAAAAAGAATAGATGGCCAATGACGGACAAAAGGATCAGATTAGAGACAATGCTCCTGCTGGGAGTAGGAGACCTATCGATCTCGACATTGAAGGGGACAATAGCAACACAGAAACTCGTGACCAGAGTTACGGAGTGAAAGAAGCCGGCCAGGAAGGTGACGCACCAAAGACAACAGATCGAAGCAACGAAGACGACCTCCAGGTATGGAAGGATAGATACCTGCGGAGGAACTAAGACCCTTCTAGAAGGGATGCAAAGACAGGGGGCATGAGCACTCCCGAGGAGATAACATTCAGGTATAGAAGAACTCATCCTGAGTGAGCAGATCCCGGATTCCAGATCCTGGATCCCGGATCCTAGAAGACATGATCTCGGCCTAGATGAATAGGTCCGAGAAGAGAAGAGCTCAACCTAAGTGAACAAATCCAAGATTCCAGAAGATAAGATCTCGGCACCTGAGTCCGAGAAGAGAAGAGCACGATGAGCAGATCTTAGATCCCAGAAGACAAAAAGGAAACACACAAGATTAGACTAAAGTTGGCCCGAATTGAGAAGTATGCTAGGGCCGAGGAAGACATGCCAGGAACAAAGGCGTCGGAACAAGAAAAGAGAAACGGCTCGCCGATGCGAGGCCGAAAATCAAACTCAGGTTGAAGCCAAGTAAGATCAATAGAGAAACTAAGGCCGACAACCTCGGCTTGAATTCAACCTCGGCGACAAGGTCGAAGCTACATGTATGATGAGAACCCAAGTGGATTTTAAGTTCACACTGGGGGTAGAGAGAAGAAGAGTGCGTTTACCGCTTGTTGAACTTTGTAGCAATTTACAAGTTGATTAAACCAATATGATGCTTAACGGAAGTTAAGCCAAGATGATACTTAACCGAAGTTCAGCCGAGATAATGCTTAACCGAAGTTAAGCCCAAATGATTGCTTAACCGAAGTTAAGCCAAAGATGATGCTTAACCGAAGTTAAGCCAAAGATGATGCTTAACCGAAGTTAAGCCAAAGATGATGCTTAACCGAAGTTAAGCCAAAGATGATGCTTAACCGAAGTTAAGCCAAAGATGATGCTTAACCGAAGTTAAGCCAAAGATGATGCTTAACCGAAGTTAAGCCAAAGATGATGCTTAACCGAAGTTAAGCCAAAGATGATGCTTAACCGAAGTTAAGCCAAAGATGATGCTTAACCGAAGTTAAGCCAAAGATGATGCTTAACCGAAGTTAAGCCAAAGATGATGCTTAACCGAAGTTAAGCCAAAGATGATGCTTAACCGAAGTTAAGCCAAAGATGATGCTTAACCGAAGTTAAGCCAAAGATGATGCTTAACCGAAGTTAAGCCAAAGATGATGCTTAACCGAAGTTAAGCCAAAGATGATGCTTAACCGAAGTTAAGCCAAGATGATGCTTAACTGAAATTAAGCCGAGATGGTTCCTTATCTTCGCTTGTTGAAATTTGTAGCAATTTACAAGTCGAAGTTAAGCCGAGATTATTCCTTAATTCACTTGTTGAAATTTGTAGCAATTTACAAGTCGAAGTTAAGCCGAGATTATTCCTTAATTCACTTGTTGAAATTTGTAGCAATTTACAAGTCGAAGTTAAGCCGAGATTATTCCTTAATTCACTTGTTGAAATTTGTAGCAATTTACAAGTCGAAGTTAAGCCGAGATTATTCCTTAATTCACTTGTTGAAATTTGTAGCAATTTACAAGTCGAAGTTAAGCCGAGATTATTCCTTAATTCACTTGTTGAAATTTGTAGCAATTTACAAGTCGAAGTTAAGCCGAGATTATTCCTTAATTCACTTGTTGAAATTTGTAGCAATTTACAAGTCGAAGTTAAGCCGAGATTATTCCTTAATTCACTTGTTGAAATTTGTAGCAATTTACAAGTCGAAGTTAAGCCGAGATTATTCCTTAATTCACTTGTTGAAATTTGTAGCAATTTACAAGTCGAAGTTAAGCCGAGATTATTCCTTAATTCACTTGTTGAAATTTGTAGCAATTTACAAGTCGAAGTTAAGCCGAGATTATTCCTTAATTCACTTGTTGAAATTTGTAGCAATTTACAAGTCGAAGTTAAGCCGAGATTATTCCTTAATTCACTTGTTGAAATTTGTAGCAATTTACAAGTCGAAGTTAAGCCGAGATTATTCCTTAATTCACTTGTTGAAATTTGTAGCAATTTACAAGTCGAAGTTAAGCCGAGATTATTCCTTAATTCACTTGTTGAAATTTGTAGCAATTTACAAGTCGAAGTTAAGCCGAGATTATTCCTTAATTCACTTGTTGAAATTTGTAGCAATTTACAAGTCGAAGTTAAGCCGAGATTATTCCTTAATTCACTTGTTGAAATTTGTAGCAATTTACAAGTCGAAGTTAAGCCGAGATTATTCCTTAATTCACTTGTTGAAATTTGTAGCAATTTACAAGTCGAAGTTAAGCCGAGATTATTCCTTAATTCACTTGTTGAAATTTGTAGCAATTTACAAGTCGAAGTTAAGCCGAGATTATTCCTTAATTCACTTGTTGAAATTTGTAGCAATTTACAAGTCGAAGTTAAGCCGAGATTATTCCTTAATTCACTTGTTGAAATTTGTAGCAATTTACAAGTCGAAGTTAAGCCGAGATTATTCCTTAATTCACTTGTTGAAATTTGTAGCAATTTACAAGTCGAAGTTAAGCCGAGATTATTCCTTAATTCACTTGTTGAAATTTGTAGCAATTTACAAGTCGAAGTTAAGCCGAGATTATTCCTTAATTCACTTGTTGAAATTTGTAGCAATTTACAAGTCGAAGTTAAGCCGAGATTATTCCTTAATTCACTTGTTGAAATTTGTAGCAATTTACAAGTCGAAGTTAAGCCGAGATTATTCCTTAATTCACTTGTTGAAATTTGTAGCAATTTACAAGTCGAAGTTAAGCCGAGATTATTCCTTAATTCACTTGTTGAAATTTGTAGCAATTTACAAGT
The DNA here is from genome assembly GCF_004153795.1 of Camellia sinensis. Classification (NCBI taxonomy): domain Eukaryota; kingdom Viridiplantae; phylum Streptophyta; class Magnoliopsida; order Ericales; family Theaceae; genus Camellia; species Camellia sinensis. The sequence goes on from NW_021028191.1 coordinate 269,865, forward strand.
CGAAGTTAAGCCGAGATTATTCCTTAATTCACTTGTTGAAATTTGTAGCAATTTACAAGTCGAAGTTAAGCCGAGATTATTCCTTAATTCACTTGTTGAAATTTGTAGCAATTTACAAGTCGAAGTTAAGCCGAGATTATTCCTTAATTCACTTGTTGAAATTTGTAGCAATTTACAAGTCGAAGTTAAGCCGAGATTATTCCTTAATTCACTTGTTGAAATTTGTAGCAATTTACAAGTCGAAGTTAAGCCGAGATTATTCCTTAATTCACTTGTTGAAATTTGTAGCAATTTACAAGTCGAAGTTAAGCCGAGATTATTCCTTAATTCACTTGTTGAAATTTGTAGCAATTTACAAGTCGAAGTTAAGCCGAGATTATTCCTTAATTCACTTGTTGAAATTTGTAGCAATTTACAAGTCGAAGTTAAGCCGAGATTATTCCTTAATTCACTTGTTGAAATTTGTAGCAATTTACAAGTCGAAGTTAAGCCGAGATTATTCCTTAATTCACTTGTTGAAATTTGTAGCAATTTACAAGTCGAAGTTAAGCCGAGATTATTCCTTAATTCACTTGTTGAAATTTGTAGCAATTTACAAGTCGAAGTTAAGCCGAGATTATTCCTTAATTCACTTGTTGAAATTTGTAGCAATTTACAAGTCGAAGTTAAGCCGAGATTATTCCTTAATTCACTTGTTGAAATTTGTAGCAATTTACAAGTCGAAGTTAAGCCGAGATTATTCCTTAATTCACTTGTTGAAATTTGTAGCAATTTACAAGTCGAAGTTAAGCCGAGATTATTCCTTAATTCACTTGTTGAAATTTGTAGCAATTTACAAGTCGAAGTTAAGCCGAGATTATTCCTTAATTCACTTGTTGAAATTTGTAGCAATTTACAAGTCGAAGTTAAGCCGAGATTATTCCTTAATTCACTTGTTGAAATTTGTAGCAATTTACAAGTCGAAGTTAAGCCGAGATTATTCCTTAATTCACTTGTTGAAATTTGTAGCAATTTACAAGTCGAAGTTAAGCCGAGATTATTCCTTAATTCACTTGTTGAAATTTGTAGCAATTTACAAGTCGAAGTTAAGCCGAGATTATTCCTTAATTCACTTGTTGAAATTTGTAGCAATTTACAAGTCGAAGTTAAGCCGAGATTATTCCTTAATTCACTTGTTGAAATTTGTAGCAATTTACAAGTCGAAGTTAAGCCGAGATTATTCCTTAATTCACTTGTTGAAATTTGTAGCAATTTACAAGTCGAAGTTAAGCCGAGATTATTCCTTAATTCACTTGTTGAAATTTGTAGCAATTTACAAGTCGAAGTTAAGCCGAGATTATTCCTTAATTCACTTGTTGAAATTTGTAGCAATTTACAAGTCGAAGTTAAGCCGAGATTATTCCTTAATTCACTTGTTGAAATTTGTAGCAATTTACAAGTCGAAGTTAAGCCGAGATTATTCCTTAATTCACTTGTTGAAATTTGTAGCAATTTACAAGTCGAAGTTAAGCCGAGATTATTCCTTAATTCACTTGTTGAAATTTGTAGCAATTTACAAGTCGAAGTTAAGCCGAGATTATTCCTTAATTCACTTGTTGAAATTTGTAGCAATTTACAAGTCGAAGTTAAGCCGAGATTATTCCTTAATTCACTTGTTGAAATTTGTAGCAATTTACAAGTCGAAGTTAAGCCGAGATTATTCCTTAATTCACTTGTTGAAATTTGTAGCAATTTACAAGTCGAAGTTAAGCCGAGATTATTCCTTAATTCACTTGTTGAAATTTGTAGCAATTTACAAGTCGAAGTTAAGCCGAGATTATTCCTTAATTCACTTGTTGAAATTTGTAGCAATTTACAAGTCGAAGTTAAGCCGAGATTATTCCTTAATTCACTTGTTGAAATTTGTAGCAATTTACAAGTCGAAGTTAAGCCGAGATTATTCCTTAATTCACTTGTTGAAATTTGTAGCAATTTACAAGTCGAAGTTAAGCCGAGATTATTCCTTAATTCACTTGTTGAAATTTGTAGCAATTTACAAGTCGAAGTTAAGCCGAGATTATTCCTTAATTCACTTGTTGAAATTTGTAGCAATTTACAAGTCGAAGTTAAGCCGAGATTATTCCTTAATTCACTTGTTGAAATTTGTAGCAATTTACAAGTCGAAGTTAAGCCGAGATTATTCCTTAATTCACTTGTTGAAATTTGTAGCAATTTACAAGTCGAAGTTAAGCCGAGATTATTCCTTAATTCACTTGTTGAAATTTGTAGCAATTTACAAGTCGAAGTTAAGCCGAGATTATTCCTTAATTCACTTGTTGAAATTTGTAGCAATTTACAAGTCGAAGTTAAGCCGAGATTATTCCTTAATTCACTTGTTGAAATTTGTAGCAATTTACAAGTCGAAGTTAAGCCGAGATTATTCCTTAATTCACTTGTTGAAATTTGTAGCAATTTACAAGTCGAAGTTAAGCCGAGATTATTCCTTAATTCACTTGTTGAAATTTGTAGCAATTTACAAGTCGAAGTTAAGCCGAGATTATTCCTTAATTCACTTGTTGAAATTTGTAGCAATTTACAAGTCGAAGTTAAGCCGAGATTATTCCTTAATTCACTTGTTGAAATTTGTAGCAATTTACAAGTCGAAGTTAAGCCGAGATTATTCCTTAATTCACTTGTTGAAATTTGTAGCAATTTACAAGTCGAAGTTAAGCCGAGATTATTCCTTAATTCACTTGTTGAAATTTGTAGCAATTTACAAGTCGAAGTTAAGCCGAGATTATTCCTTAATTCACTTGTTGAAATTTGTAGCAATTTACAAGTCGAAGTTAAGCCGAGATTATTCCTTAATTCACTTGTTGAAATTTGTAGCAATTTACAAGTCGAAGTTAAGCCGAGATTATTCCTTAATTCACTTGTTGAAATTTGTAGCAATTTACAAGTCGAAGTTAAGCCGAGATTATTCCTTAATTCACTTGTTGAAATTTGTAGCAATTTACAAGTCGAAGTTAAGCCGAGATTATTCCTTAATTCACTTGTTGAAATTTGTAGCAATTTACAAGTCGAAGTTAAGCCGAGATTATTCCTTAATTCACTTGTTGAAATTTGTAGCAATTTACAAGTCGAAGTTAAGCCGAGATTATTCCTTAATTCACTTGTTGAAATTTGTAGCAATTTACAAGTCGAAGTTAAGCCGAGATTATTCCTTAATTCACTTGTTGAAATTTGTAGCAATTTACAAGTCGAAGTTAAGCCGAGATTATTCCTTAATTCACTTGTTGAAATTTGTAGCAATTTACAAGTCGAAGTTAAGCCGAGATTATTCCTTAATTCACTTGTTGAAATTTGTAGCAATTTACAAGTCGAAGTTAAGCCGAGATTATTCCTTAATTCACTTGTTGAAATTTGTAGCAATTTACAAGTCGAAGTTAAGCCGAGATTATTCCTTAATTCACTTGTTGAAATTTGTAGCAATTTACAAGTCGAAGTTAAGCCGAGATTATTCCTTAATTCACTTGTTGAAATTTGTAGCAATTTACAAGTCGAAGTTAAGCCGAGATTATTCCTTAATTCACTTGTTGAAATTTGTAGCAATTTACAAGTCGAAGTTAAGCCGAGATTATTCCTTAATTCACTTGTTGAAATTTGTAGCAATTTACAAGTCGAAGTTAAGCCGAGATTATTCCTTAATTCACTTGTTGAAATTTGTAGCAATTTACAAGTCGAAGTTAAGCCGAGATTATTCCTTAATTCACTTGTTGAAATTTGTAGCAATTTACAAGTCGAAGTTAAGCCGAGATTATTCCTTAATTCACTTGTTGAAATTTGTAGCAATTTACAAGTCGAAGTTAAGCCGAGATTATTCCTTAATTCACTTGTTGAAATTTGTAGCAATTTACAAGTCGAAGTTAAGCCGAGATTATTCCTTAATTCACTTGTTGAAATTTGTAGCAATTTACAAGTCGAAGTTAAGCCGAGATTATTCCTTAATTCACTTGTTGAAATTTGTAGCAATTTACAAGTCGAAGTTAAGCCGAGATTATTCCTTAATTCACTTGTTGAAATTTGTAGCAATTTACAAGTCGAAGTTAAGCCGAGTGTCATTTTAAATTTAAACATCATTTCAACACACTTTTCAATATAAGAACTTAACAAAAAATTCATCTCATCTTTCCAAACATAAAACTAAAATAACCTACTAAAATAACAACTTTTCCAACACCCACCTTATATATTAAATATAAATTTGACATGTGTCAAACTATATTTGGTTTACAAGATTACACCTTAACAAATTTGTTGGTCTTTAAGACACTGTTAGCTTGTCATCATTTTTTCTTTCATTTTATGTCTCACAAATTTGCCAAGCATCTCATCACCTATCCTAACCCCTCATTTCTCTCTCTTCAAGTCACCTCACAAATTAATCCTCACCAACCCTCATCAATTTGCATAACTCTCTCCCTCTCATCCCTACGTTGTTCTCTCTCTAAACCTACTCTTTCTCACCCCCATCAAAGATCTCTCTCACTTGGATCTCTCTTAATTTTATAAGCAATGTTTTGCATAGCATACTGTTGAACTAACGGTGGTGAAGAATCGTGGTGATCGACCGACGATTGTGATGAATCATAGTGGTCGACTGATGGTGGTGATGAATCATATTGTCAAGTCTGATCTCCCTCACACCATCTATCTTTCTTTGGTCTCAAATCTCGCTACCCTGCGATCTTCTCCCTCGAAACCCCATCACCAATCTCCCCTCAAACTACTACTGTCGTTGGAATCTTTGTCTACACCTTAACTCCTCTATTTTTTGTGTTGTATGCATATGCTGTCGAAACCAACCTTAACCGACCGTTGATTTCTGTTGAGGAAAGACAGTTTCGAATCAGAATGGGTCGAAATCGGCCAAGATAAACATGAACCTGATACATTCGGTTCGGTTGATGGGTTTACAGTGAACCCGACCCAACGTGTGCACACTCTAGCTAGTATATATATTTATATTAGCATGTGTCGTTATGCATATACTGAACAAATAACTTAAAATTAATTTTATTCATCCAAAAAAAACTTAAAATTAATTTTAAAATTAGTAATAAATTAAAAATATATCTTTTGAATTTTATTTAAAATATGAATTATTCATTATAATTAGAAAAATTATAAATATCTCAATTCCTCCTATACATATGATAAAACTATTTGGATTATTAATTGAAATATATTTCTAATATTATTAAAAATTGATTTGGTATCTAGAGTGAGAGGCTCAACAATGGTGATTTTGGAAAAGTAAGAGAGAGAAGAGAAAGTGAAAAAGTGATTTGAAAAGTCACAATTTCGGGATTTAAACCCAGTCTTCCGCTCGAGCGTAAAACACCCCGCTCGAGCGTCCACTCACTGACTTCCGCTCGAGCGGCCAACCTCCCGCTCGAGCGCAGAATGCACTCGCCCAGCACTTTTGCAGAACCAGGCCTCCGCTCGAGCTCCCAACCCTACGCTCGAGCGGCACTCAGACAACCCCGCTCGAGCGGCCAATACCACGCTCGAGCGTACAACGCTGCACAGGAAAATACTGAAAGGGTGTAATCTCCGCTCGAGCGCCAACACCTCCGCTCGAGCGTACAGGCCAAAAATCTGGGCAACTAGTTTTGGTTTCTAAACTCAACCAACCTGAAACAAATTCGCCCAACACATCCTATAACTCAAATACGAAGTAAAAAGGATGTAAACAAGATAATAAACAACTACCAACATCCACGGACACTTGTCCGGATCACTGTACAACAAGGGTAAACCCGGGGTCGCTATATAAACACTTGTTGAAATTCGTAGCAATTTATAAATAGATTATTATTTAACACTTGTTATGATAATCCTTGTTGATCCCTGTTACAGTATATGTTAATCCTTGTTGAAATTTGTAGCAATTTACAAGTAGGCTAGACCGAGATCACCGTTTAAACACTTGTTGAAACTTAAGAAAAAGTTTGCAAAGTTAACATTGAGTAGTATATGTTTCACACTTGTTAGAATTTATGAAAAGTTTGCAGGTCAGTATCTTGCCGAAGTAAAAGTTTTGTAGCTATTATACCCAAGGTATGTAACCCCAAGAAGATTGCACAAAGAAGGCAAAGTATGAAAGGCATACAAAATATTCTAAGTATAGAATAATGCAAGAGCAGTTAGAAGAAGATCAAAACAGAATTCATCGTGATTGACACGTCTTCACCTTACAACATCATCTTGGGAAGGCCATGGTTGCATGCAATGGGGGCAGTTCCCTCAACGTTGCATCAACTATTGCGGTTCCCCACAGAACATGGGATTGAAGAAGTTAGAGGAGACCAACTGCAGGCAAACAATTGCTCCATGGCAGCTATGAAAACTACCTGCAACATTCGGGAACCAGGGAAGGCAGAGATTGAAGACAAGGACATGGAGGTTCTAGAGGATGTCGGCAAGGAGCCAGCCGAAAAGAGTGAAGAGACACTGAAGAAAATCCTCGTCCAGGAGGGCGACGAAGAGCGCTTCTTTCTTCTCGGCTCAGGCTTAGCCGAAGAAGAAGAAAGAGAATTGAAAACAAAACTACTCGGCATCAATGGCAGGATATAGAAGACAGTTGGGAAGACTTCTCAGCAGCCTTCTCGGCCTCGAGCTCAGCCTCGATCTCCAAAAGAGTTTGATCAAGGCTCTTCTCGGCAATTGGCACCTCAGAGTTTGAAGGCAAAGATTGAAAGCAAGAATCTGGAAAAAGGCACAGAAAACAGAAACATAAATGTAATTCGTAATCAAGAATGATGATGAAGCCATCAAGAAATCAAGACAAAAAGATTGCACAAGTGTGTCAAGCCAAGAATAGTGGTAGAAATCAACAGATGTGTGAATAGTGTGTATTCAAGAAGATGATTTGGAAATAACGGGTAAAAAAAGCAATGGTGGTTAACAATGAAGCAGAGCTTCTTGGAAAGCAACAAGAAATAAAACCAGGAGGAACAGTGGCTTACCAGAAAAAGGGAAGCCGGAATGAGAATTGCCGAAGTCTGACGACAATGACAGAATGACGTAAAGCTTCACCGGAGGAGAGGAACGAAGACAGTTGCAGAAGCTTGAAAGCTTGGAACAAATGACGGATTTAAGTAAAAGAGCTAGAAAGAGAAAAAGCTAGAGGATTGAAGGAAAAAACAGAAGTGAAGAAGATGACAAAATTCAAAGAATAAAGCCAAGTACACAGGCACTAAGTAAGTATGTGAAGAACAAGAAAGTAATGAGCCAGACATGATGCTAGCAACAGAAAGCGGATATGACAAAGAACAGTTCCAGGCATTTTAACAATAAGAAATCAAAAACTTGAAGACAGACGAGAACAGAAGGCCACAGATGGCAAATAAACAGATTCAAAGTAAATCAGAAGAGTTATGAAAGATTGAGCTTAATAAAAAAGTAAGAGTTTATGAACCTACAAAGTGAAATGAACGCCGATATGAAAATCACCGGAGTCAAATAGGTGACTGGAAATCGGAAACTCACCAGAGAGTGTGAGTGGAGCAGTTGCAAAGCTCTTGGAGTTTACGAATTAATGGAACCAGAACCTCGGCTAGGAGGCGCGATTTCAAGCAGCTGGGAAAACATGAAACTTGATTCTTGACACTATTGGACAGTAAAGTCTAGAGAACTTTGAGGTCGGCGAGTTTGATCTCGGACAGAGGGGCACAGATGAACGAACAGTGTAGGTTCCATCACCTCAGAATGCCGAAGTAATAGAACCTAGGGGATAATTGTGGGGATATATTTTCTGAGTACCAACACGTGACAAGGTGATGCCGATGTGTCAACCGAGGTGCCACGTGTCTTGGTCGCTGTGTCGAGGTCATCTCGGCTAGGCCGAGGTTGCCTCCGAAGATATCAGAATCCGAGATAAGTAGATAAGGGACAAGAGTCCTAGAATGGGAGAGGGCTTCAGTTTAAGAGTCCTATATTGGGAGAAGACTTCAGTTTGGGTAAAGATAAGACTCTTAGAGAGTTTATCCTAATCCCACTGGGAGTCCCAGATTAACAGTAATCCTAAGTCCATTAGGGCCAGGCTCCTATTGGGACTAGGATTGTATTGGCTATAAAAGAGAGGCACCCCCATGGGTCTAAGGTATGCTTTTGATACTCAAGCTTGTGAGTTTAGTACTTGATTTATCTTTGAGAGATATACTGACTTGATCGTCGGAGTGCCCCCGGGTGGTCGAAACCACCGCGAGATTCTTATATTTCTGTTGCAGGTCAGTCAGGTGCCATCTATTCTGCCAGTGCTCTCCAGCTGGTTACTAAGCGGGCAGTGTGGTCGGAAAATCACCCACACAATTTGCGAAAAGAGTGAAGAGACACTGAAGAAAATCCTCGTCCAGGAGGGCGACGAAGAGCACTTCTTTCTTCTCGGCTCAGGCTTAGCCGAAGAAGAAGAAAGAGAATTGAAAACAAAAGTACTCGGCATCAATGGCAGGATATAGAAGACAGTTGGGAAGACTTCTCAGCAGCCTTCTCGGCCTCGAGCTCAGCCTCGATCTCCTAAAGAGTTTGACCAAGGCTCTTCTCGGCAATTGGCACCTCAGAGTTTGAAGGCAAAGATTGAAAGCAAGAATCTGGAAAAAGGCACAGAAAACAGAAGCATAAATGTAATTCGTAATCAAGAATGATGATGAAGCTATCAAGAAATCAAGACAAAAAGATTGCACAAGTGTGTCAAGCCAAGAACAGTGGTAGAAATCAACAGATGTGTGAACAGTGTGTATTCAAGAAGATGATGTGGAAATAACGGGTTAAAAAAGCAATGGTGGTTAACAATGAAGCAGAGCTTCCTGGAAAGCAACAAGAAATAAAACCAGGAGGAACAGTGGCTTACCAGAAAAAGGGAAGCCGGAATGAGAATTGCCGAAGTCTGACGACAATGACAGAATGACGTAAAGCTTCACCGGAGGAGAGGAACGAAGACAGTTACAGAAGCTTGAAAGCTTGGAACAAATGACGGATTTAAGCAAAAGAGCTAGAAAGAGAAAAAGCCAGAGAATTGAATGAAAAAACAGAAGTCAAGAAGATGACAAAATTCAAAGAATAAAGCCAAGTACACAGGCACTAAGTAAGTATGTGAAGAACAAGAAAGTAATGAACCAGACATGATGCTAGCAACAGAAAGCGGATATGACAAAGAACAGTTCCAGGCATTTTAGCAATAAGAAATCAAAAACTTGAAGACAGAAGATAACAGAAGGCCACAGATGGCAAATAAACAGATTCAAAGTAAATCAGAAGAGTTATGAAAGATTGAGCTTAATAAAAAAGTAAGAGTTTATGAACCTACAAAGTGAAATGAACGCCGATATGAAAATCACCGGAGTCAAATAGGTGACTGGAAATCGGGAACTCACTAGAGAGTGTGGGTGGAGCAGTTGCAAAGCTCTTGGAGTTTACGAATTAATGGAACCAGAACCTCGGCTAGGAGGCGCGATTTCAAGCAGCTGGGAAAGCATGAAACTTGATTCTTGACACTAGTGGACAGTAAAGTCCAGGGAACTTTGAGGTCAGCGAGTTTGATCTCGGACAGAGGGGCACAGATGAACGAACAGTGTAGGTTCCATCACCTCAGAATGCCAAGGTAATAGAACCTAGGGGGCAGTTGAGGGGATATATTTTCTGAGTACCAACACGTGGCAAGGTGACGCCGATGTGTCAGCCGAGGTGCCACGTGTCTTGGTCGTTGTGTCGATGTCATCTCGGCTAGGCCGAGGTTGCCTCCGAAGATATCGGAATCCGAGATAAGCGGATAAGGGACAAGAGTCCTAGAATGGGAGAGGGCTTCAGTTTAAGAGCCCTAGATTGGGAGAAGACTTCAGTTTGGGTAAAGATAAGACTCTTAGAGAGTTTATCCTAATCCCACTGGGAGTCCCAGATTAGTTGTAATCCTAAGTCCATTAGGGCCAAGCTCCTATTGGGACTAGGATTGTATTGGCTATAAAAGAGAGGCACCCCCATGGGTCTAAGGTATGCTTTTGATACTCAAGCTTGTGAGTTTAGTACTTGATTTATCTTTGAGAGATATACTGACTTGATCGTCGGAGTGCCCCCGGGTGGTCGAAACCACCGCGAGATTCTTATATTTCTGTTGCAGGTCAGTCAGGTGCCATCTATTCTGCCAGTGCTCTCCAGCTGGTTACTAAGCGGGCAGTGTGGTTGGAAAATCACCCACACAGTGGCATATCTTGATATTTGCTTTTCAGCATTTGGTCCTCTGGTTTATCAAATTTTAAACTTGAGTGTGTTTGTATTTTGAATTTATGGAGGAAAAAGAATGAGGAAGAAATTCGTAGGGGCAAATTTTTTTACCTTCTATTTGGTCTAAAAGTTGAATAGTTTGTTACCTTCTATTCGTAATTGTTGTGGCATAAAGTTGAATACCTATTTGGTCTAAAAGAAAAGTAAGCAGGAAGACGTTGAATATGTTGTATTGAATCTGAATCACTCGTTTCCAACAGTACTAGAAACTCCACTATATATCTGTTCAACTGTACTTTACTCATTACCAACAGTATGATAATGCTATTAGTTTTAAATATATTTTCCATACAGTCTGAGTTGGTTAAATTCACATTCTCATAATTAAATGGTCCGTAATATGCAGGCACTGGTGGCAGCATAAAAAACTGTTCATTGTGTTAAGGTAGTTCATAGTCTGCATTGCTACTTCCTTCTTGTTGGGGATTTTGACCGTAAGTATATTTTCAGTGTTAACTGGAGTGAACAGCTACTTACATTTGCAGTTGCTATGTTTTTTTTTTATTTTTATTATTCTGATGTTGTATGTGGATTATAATGTCCTAATTTTGAGTGAAAAGTATATTAATTGGGAACCTTGTATTGATTGGGATAAAAGCATTATGCCCAAGAACAAATATTTGTTCTTAGACATTGGCAGTTTTGATTTTTTATTTATTTATTTATTTTTTATTTTTATTTTTATTTTTTTTATAATGGACGATCTAAATTGTAACACATCACAACTACGGTTTACGAGGAGATAGAATAGCCAATTCTTGATTTCTTGATTCCATTATACCCTTGTCAAATCCATAAATTCTCTTGAAGCCAAGTATTGCCTTAAACATGTCATAGTAAGTAATCTTAGAATCCCTGAAAGTTTTCCTAGTGCTGTGTGTGAAAAATCAGGAACTATAGATTGTGAGGTGAATGCTTTTGATGAAAAGAACAAAAGTTCATATTGTACGTGGCCTTTGGTAAATTCAGGTATCCTACTTATGTCTATATGCAAAGAAGCATGAACGTGTTTGTGTCAGATACGTGTCGAACTTCCAAATACTTGTTAGATACGTGTCGAACTTCCAAATACTTGTCAGATACACATCCAAAATGTTTCATTATTTTTTTTTAACTTTTAACCTTTAACTTGTCACGCAATATAAAAGAAAAACAATGTAGCTTTACATCTATTAATCTCTCTTTCCACCTTTTGATTTTAGGAATTATTATGTTGCATTTTTTGAATTCTTATTGAATGGAATATTCATATATGTGGTATATGATAAATATACAAAACTATATATTTTGTGTGTCCCCCATAGATGGTACAAGATGTATGACTGAACAAAGCCATGATTAACGAGCAATTTATTAATGAGTAGACATTGTTGTGTTATTATTCAAGCAGTTACACTACTAATGTATGCGATGTTTATTACTCATGTACGTTTGTTACGTAATGTAGTTACAATGGTTCCTGGAATCAAGACGGGGCGACGGAAGAGAGCAACAAGTGGCAACGTACTATCAACCTCTGAAGCATGTGCACAGGAGATTGGCACCCCGATGACGTTCTCTGATGAGACACAACCACTAGATGATACACAAACAATGGTGGAGGAGACGTAGCCAGGTGGAGTGGGTAAGAGCATACTATTTAGTTGTTTAAAAAAAATTTGGTTTTTTTTGGAAGGGTGCATAAGTCATCAAGTAAGGCAATGAAAACCCCATAAAGACAAATAAAAACAAAGGAAAAAAAACTAAACATTACTTTACACATAACAAGGACACTTACACAACGAATAAAATATTAGGTACACAACCTTCAAATCAGCTACAACTGTAGCAACAACGAATTTACCAAGACTTTATGCATAATTTACCAAGACTTTATCCAAGTTGTAGCATAATTTACCAAGATTTTATGCAGCCAAACAGTAGCTAGCAGCAACAGTAGGCAACAAAAAAAGTAACAGGACCAGGAAGCAACACTTTTTTTTTGTAGTCCATTAACAATGTTTGTAATTTTCACTACCTTCCCCTTTTGTACCAGGGCAAACGAGGTCAACTCGTGTTCGAAGACCTACATTAGGCAAAGGCGTGCAGAAAAAAATTGCTAGGAAAAAAGGGGAGAAATTACATGTCTATGTTAATTGGGTGTTGAACGCAATCACATGAGGGAATGCCACCCCAGCTACGAATGAGTTTGGCCTTCAAATTAGATGGTTGTGCCCTCTTCAGAGCGTGAAGTCATGGAGAAAAATTGATCAAAGTACCAAAGATGCGGTCGTCCAAGCGGTGCTAGTATGAGATTCATCTTGCCATAATGTCTTTATTATGTAATTTGTAATTGGTTAAATTAATTGTTGTACTAATTTTCTTACTATGTTTGTAGGACAAGTTTGTTATCAGCGATGATTTTGATAATGATGAACAAGCTCAACGGACCCTCGATAGGAAGGCATATTTGCTATACAATTAGAGGTACAATCTAAAGCAAGAGTTCCTCGAACTTGAGGAAAAAGGTGTTGATGATCCCTATAGTCATCTGCCTAGTGGAGTGAGCTTGGAGGACTGGAAATATCTGATTGATGTTGCTTGGAAAGACGAATCTCACTTGGTAAAAAATTAATTAGAAACCCCATTATTCTAAGTTTTAATTTATGTGTTAATATGTAAAACTTCTTCACTAAAACTTATTGATGTTGGTTTTTTGGGGTTTTTTTTTTTTTTTTGTAGAAACGCTCTAAGGCTGGTAAAGCAAATAGGGGTATGCTCCCCTGTAATTATACAAGTGGATCGCGATCATTTCCTATAACAATGTCGCTTATGGTGAGAAGTTAATTTAGTAATGTAATGGATGATTGATTCTTCTTGATTTTGAATATTACCCTGTACTAATTCGTCAATGGAATTTTTCCAAACGTAACAGGCAAATGAGGATGGAGATATAAATTTTCCCGAATTTTATAAGAAAGCACACAAGTCCAAGAAGACGGGAGATTGGATTGACCCCAAATGTGGTGAGCTACACGTGAGTATTGAACGTTGAAACCAAGTGTGTTGCATATCAATTAATAAAGTTGTTTTAAATTCCTTCTCCTATCTTGACTTTATTGTTTTTTTGCCATGACAGGATGATATGGTGAATCTACAAGTGGTAGCCACCGATGTGGGGTTGCCATTGACCCACGAAGAAATATCAAGGCAAGTGCTCGGGGAAAAAAAAAATTACTTGCGTGGATGTGGGATTGGCCCACAACCCTCTTCCACAGCTTCTAGTGCGGCACGAGCACGTGATAAACATATGGAGTCAATGAGAGCAGAACTGGAGGTTCTTCATGAGCAGCGTCAAAGTGATCACGAGGAGTTGCTGAAGGAGAAAGAGGAGCACCAAAGAGATCGAGAGGAGCTATTGAAGGAGAAAGAGGAGCGCCAAAGAGATCGGGAGAAAATTATGAGGGAAATAGAGCAGCTGATCAAACAAGTCGATGAAGAAAAAAAAGCACGGGAGGCACAACAAGTACAACTCAATCATCTGAAGGATGCGGTGTCACGACTCACAACCCTCTTGCAGGGTTCAGATGGTCATCCTACTATTCGGTAAACATAATTTTCTTGACAAGCTACTACAACTTCTACAAAAAAATATGGATCATATTGGCATAGAATTGTTTTCTAAAGTTGGTATGCAAATTTTTTTTTGTGATGTGCTTCGAATAGGTTTTGATGCATAATGTGAGTAGACATTGCAGCAGCCGACCTGGTGTTTGATACATTACACAAAGGACCGTAATCTGATTTCCATAAGGTAACCACATGATTTCAATGAAATATTAAGTTCCCCAAAATTGGTACGATGAGCCTATGAATATGAGGCCAGTTACTATATTAGCAATGATATCCAATTGAATGTCATTTCAGATTTAAGACTAATTGAATAAACCAAGTGAAATTGGAATGAATTTTAATTTAGTACAATATAACTAGTACAACTGGACTGGTCTAAAGTGCATGCAAGCCATTATTGGTTCATAGTGATGAGTTTGAGAGAGAGAAGAGTTGTGAAGATAGAATGGAAATTGAGAGCACTGCAAGGTACAAAAAGGAATTGGTCGGTTTTAGTGTTGACAATAAAACCGAACTGAAAACCGATTTTTTAGAAAACTAAAATGTTATTTGAATTTTTAAGATAGAAACAGTCAGTAGGTTTTAGTCGAGTCAATCGGTATACATTTTCGTAGCGCTTCTATGTACAATGAACCTAGTCGTTGTTTCTAGAGTTTTGGGGTATGTTACTGGACAGCAATTTTAGTTGTTATATACCCAATTGTTTAACAATATCTACATTTCACAAGAATTTTGTTTGCCATGTCTCAATAATTCCACTATATAATTGTAATTTTTGTTGCCTGAAAAGAATGGTAATGCTTGAAATAAATTAATGAAAGCCTCATTGTGCATTAGGAGTTCAAATTATTTTAATCATGAAATTATTTGGGTTGTAATCAACAAAATTCCGGGTCTATTTCCCCATATTGACCATATTCAATACATTGGACAATTAGGAGCTTCATTATTGTCATATTGGAAAAATAAATTAGTTCAGTTAATATCCTATGTTAGTTGTCGTCTGTGAAAAATGCCATAAACTTAGCTGGAAAAAGGCCTTCGAGGGCCAAAAATTGAAAGCAGCCCCCGAACCACTATGGGGATGGCATGGGTACCTTCCTTGTGTCAAATAAGATTTGTGGGGACAGACGGGACGTAATTAGCACGTGTACGTTGGGAGTTGGCATTAAAAATGCCATGAACTTAGCCGAAAAAAGGCCTTCGAGGGCCGAAAATTAAGAGCAGCCCCCGAACCACTGTAGGGATGGCACGGGTAGCTTCCTCGTGTCAAATAGGACCTATGGGAACAGACGGGACGCAATTAGCACGTGTACATTGGGAGTTGGCGTGAAAAACGCCATAAACTGAGCCGAAAAAATGCCTTCGAGGGCCGAAAATTGAGAGCAGCCCCCGAACCACTGCGGGGATGGCACAGGTAGCTTCCTCGTGTGAAATAGGACCTGTGGGGACAGAAAGGACATAATTATCACGTGTACGTTGGGAGTTGGCGTGAAAAACGCCATAAACTGAGCCGAAAAAATGCCTTCGAGGGCCGAAAATTGAGAGCAGCCCCCGAACCACTGCGGGGATGGCACAAGTAGCTTCCTCGTGTGAAATAGGACCTGTGGGGACAGACAGGACATAATTATCACGTGTACGTTCGGAGTTGGCGTGAAAAACGCCATAAACTTAGCCGAAAAAAGCCCTCGAGGGTTGAAAATTGAAAGCAGCCCCCGAACGCTTCTATGTACAATGAACCTAGTCGTTGTTTCTAGAGTTTTGGGTATGTTACTGGACAGCAATTTTAGTTGTTATATACCCAATTGTTTAACAATATCTACATTTCACAAGAATTTTGTTTGCCATGTCTCAATAATTCCACTATACAATTGTAATTTTTGTTGCCTGAAAAGAATGGTAATGCGTGAAATAAATTAATGAAAGCCTCATTGTGCATTAGGAGTTCTAATTATTTTAATCATGAAATTATTTGGGTTGTAATCAACAAAATTCCGGGTCTATTTCCCCATATTGACCATATTCAATACATTGGACAATTAGGAGCTTCATTATTGTCATATTGGAAAAATAAATTAGTTCAGTTAATATCCTATGTTAGTTGTCGTCTGTGAAAAATGCCATAAACTTAGCTGGAAAAAGGCCTTCGAGGGCCAAAAATTGAAAGCAGCCCCCAAACCACTATGGGGATGGCATGGGTACCTTCCTTGTGTCAAATAAGATTTGTGGGGACAGACGGGACGTAATTAGCACATGTACGTTGGGAGTTGGCATTAAAAATGCCATGAACTTAGCCGAAAAAAGGCCTTCGAGGGCCGGAAACTAAGAGCAGCCCCCGAACCACTGTAGGGATGGCACGGGTAGCTTCCTCGTGTCAAATAGGACCTATGGGAACAGACGGGACGTAATTAGCACGTGTACATTGGGAGTTGGCGTGAAAAATGCCATGAACTTAGCCGAAAAAAGGCCTTCGAGGGCCGAAAATTGAGAGCAGCCCCCGAACCACTGTAGGGATGGCACGGGTAGCTTCCTCGTGTCAAATAGGACCTGTGGGAATAGACGGGACGTAATTAGCAAGTGTACATTGGGAGTTGGCGTGAAAAACGCCATAAACTGAGCCGAAAAAATGCCTTCGAGGGCCGAAAATTGAGAGCAGCCCCCGAACCACTGCGGGGATGGCACAGGCAGCTTCCTCGTGTGAAATAGGACCTGTGGGGACAGACAGGACGTAATCATCACGTGTACGTTGGGAGTTGGCATGAAAAACGCCATAAACTTAGCCGAAAAAAGCCCTCGAGGGTTGAAAATTGAAAGTAGCCCCCGAACGCTTCTATGTACAATGAACCTAGTCGTTGTTTCTAGTGTTTTGAGGTATGTTACTGGACAGCAATTTTAGTTGTTATATACCCAATTGTTTAACAATATCTACATTTCACAAGAATTTTGTTTGCCATGTCTCAATAATTCCACTATACAATTGTAATTTTTGTTGCCTGAAAAGAATGGTAATGTGTGAAATAAATTAATGAAAGCCTCATTGTGCATTAGGAGTTCTAATTATTTTAATCATGAAATTATTTGGGTTGTAATCAACAAAATTCCGGGTCTATTTCCCCATATTGACCATATTCAATACGTTGGACAATTAGGAGCTTCATTATTGTCATATTGGAAAAATAAATTAGTTCAGTTAATATCCTATGTTAGTTGTCATGTGTGAAAAACGCCAAAAACTTAGCTGGAAAAAGGCCTTCGAGGGCTAAGAATTGAAAGCAGCCCCCGAACCACTGTGGGGATGGCACGGGTACCTTCCTTGTGTCAAATAAGATTTGTGGGGACAGACGGGACGTAATTAGCACGTGTACGTTGGGAGTTGGCATTAAAAATGCCATGAACTTAGCCGAAAAAAGGCCTTCGAGGGCCGAAAATTGAGAGCAGCCCCCGAACCACTGTAGGGATGGCACGGGTAGCTTCCTCGTGTCAAATAGGATCTGTGGGAACAGACGAGACGTAATTAGCACGTGTACATTGGGAGTTGGCGTGAAAAACGCCATAAACTGAGCCGAAAAAATGCCTTCGAGGGCCAAAAATTGAGAGCAGTCCCCGAACGACTGCGGGGATGGGACAGGCAGCTTCCTCGTGTGAAATAGGACCTGTGGGGACAGACAGGACGTAATTATCACGTGTACGTTGGTAGTTGGCGTGAAAAACGCCATAAACTTAGCCGAAAAAAGCCCTCGAGGGTTGAAAATTGAAAGCAGCCCCCGAACCATTGTATTGATGGCACGGGTAGCTTCCTCGTGTCAAATAGGACCTGTGGGGGATAGACAGGATGTAATTAGCACGTGTACGTTGGGAGTTGGAGTGAAAAACGCCATGAACTTAGTCGAAAAAAGGCCTTCGAGGGCCGAAAATTGAGAGCAGCCCCCGAACCATTGTAGGGATGACACGGGTAGCTTCCTCAAGTCAAATAGGACCTGTAGGGACAGATGGGACGTAATTAGCACGTGTACTTTGGGAGTTGGTGTGAAAAACGCCATAACCTTAGCCAAAAAAAGGCCTTCGAGGGTTGAAAATTGAAAGCAGCTCCCGAACCACTGCGGGGATGGCACTGGTAGCTTCCTCGTGTCAAATAGGACTTGTGGGGACAGATGGGACATAATTAGCACGTGTACGTTGGGAGTTGGCGTGAACAACGCCATAAACTTAGCCGAAAAAAGGCCTTCGAGGGCCGAAAATTGACAGCAGCCCCCGAACCACTGCGGGGATGGCACGGGTAACTTCCTCGTGTCAAATAGGACCTGTGGGGATAGACGGGACGTAATTAGCACGTGTACATTGGGAGTTGGCGTGAAAAACGTCATAAAGTTAGCCGAAAAAAGGCCTTCGAGGGTTGAAAATTGAGAGCAGCCCCCGAACCACTGCGAGGATGGCACGGGTAGCTTCCTCGTATCAAATAGGACTTGTGGGGACAGATGGGATGTAATTAGCACATGTACGTTGGGAGTTGGCGTGAAAACGCGATAAACTTAACCGAAAAAAGGCCTTCGAGGGCCGAAAATTGAGAGCAGCCCCCGAACCACTGTATTGAAGGCACGAGTAGCTTCCTCATGTCAAATAGGACCTGTGGGGACAGACAGGACGTAATTAGCCCGTGTACGTTGGGAGTTGGCGTGAAAAACGCCATAAACTTAGCCGAAAAACGGCCTTCGAGGGCCGAAAATTGTAAGCAGCTCCCGAACCACTGCAGGGATGGCACGAGTAGCTTCCTCGTGTGAAATAGGACCTGTGGGGATAGATGGGACGTAATTAGCATGTGTACGTTGGGAGTTGGCGTGAAAAACGCATAAAGCTTATAAAAATATATTAAAGCTTATATATTAAAGCTTACAAATATATATGTTCTGTAAGCATCTCTATATATGTAAATTTATGAATAAAATATATATATGTTTACACATTAGACTAAACTTGACTTGGGGTTGACTTGGAAATTTCTTTGCACTTTAAATACAATTTAAAGTGTAAAGAAACTATATTGAAATTCCTAAATTCAAACTATATTTACTTACAATTTCAATTACAATTGACATCCTTGCAATTTGTGTTTTGTAGATGGCTATAACTTTTTGTTTACAATGGAACTAATGGGTGTAATTTTTGTTGTGTAGATGGCTTTTGGCATTGACATATGGATCTTCTATTTTTTTGCCCGGAAGATAATTCACACTTATGAAAAGTTTGGAAGTTTTTTGTCATCCTATACTTTTTGTGTGGACTGTGGATGCATCGAACATATAATTTTTGGTGGGGTACATAGTATTTTTGGAGCTTGTATTAATTGCTCTGGTGGTATAGAATCAATGAACCGTGGAATTTGGATGCATTGTACATATAATTTCTGGTGGAGTACATAGTTTTTTTGGAGCTTGTATTAATGGCTCTAGTGGTATTAATTGCTCTGGAGCTTGTATTAATGGCTCTAATATTAATTAATATAGATTACTTTTTGTCGTGGTACATATTACCATAGTAATTTGTACCTTGTCAAATGGTCATTACAATGCATAGTATAGTAAAAATGTTGTGTATAGAGGACATTGTTTTGGTAACGTATTTGGAATGTATAACGTTATTATTTGTAATTGGAATATTTATAGTTGGTTCGTACATAAGTTTACATTATTATTTGTAGTTGGAATATATATAGCAGGTGTTCTTTTTTGTTTCATGGTTGTAAACGAAACATGCATTACGGAATAGGTGATAATATATACAGGTTGCGGTGGATACATACAGGTTCGGACGAAATTTAGTAAAATGAAACAAACAAAACAATAATATAAAATGATGCTTTTGGTGACAAAACAATTCGTAGCCAAAAAGAAATAAATCTTTTGGCGACTAAATATTTAGTAGCCAAAACGAATCGAAAACAGTTATGGCGACTAAATGTTTAGTAGCTAAAACTCAATAGACTTTTGGCAACTAAATATTTAGTAGCCAAAACAAATCGAAAACAGTAATGGCGACTAACTGTTTAGTAACTAAAATCCAAAATATTTTTGGCGACTAACTTTTTAGTCGCCAAAACATAATAAAAGAATCATAGTCGACTAAAGATGTAGTAGCTGAAGTTGCACTATTGGCGACTAATAATTTCGTCGCCGTAGATATTTTGATTTTTGGCGACAAAAAATTTAGTAGCTAAAGATGTGAGTTAAACGAATTAATGTACCGTTTGGGCAACTAATATGTTAGTCGCTAATGTCAGTTATCAGCGACTAAGACTCTTTTCGTCGCTAACACCTGTTACTTTTGCCTACTAAAACGTTAGTCGGTATTTTTGTACTACTTTTGGCGACTAAATGTTTTTTAGTCGCTAATACCTTCGGCGACGATGTATCCCGACAAAGCCAGCGATCAAAATATTTAGTCAGCCAAGTGTTTCGGCGACTAAAATCAATACTTTTGGCGACTAATTTTTTAGTCGCCAAAAGTGTATTTTCTTGTAGTGAAGGTAAGAGATCACTGGAAATATGGTAAGTCAGACTTGACAAAAGGAGAATATGCAAAAGTCAGATTCAACAGAGGAAGAATATGGAGGTCAAGACTCAGAGAGCGACAGTTGAAAGAGGAGTAGATAGTGGATAGCCATGGGAAGAGGTGGACAAGATAGAGTTAATCCAAGTTCAACTTTGCAAAATAAAAAGTTTGATTAGATGGAGACCAAATAAAATTGATTAGGAGATGGTTGAGATAGCCTCAATAAGTGAGGGAAAATCAGCCAAATGAAGATCTTTTTATTTATTTATTTTTTATGTTTCTATCTATTCCTCTCTAATCTTTAATGTCATTTTCTTAGTTTCATATTGAATTTTCTACTTTGTTTTTTTTTCTTTTTGAAGTGGAAGTGTTATGCTTATTTTGTGATTAATAGATGTTCAGATCATGTTGGAGTAATGTTTTGTGTTTCTCATATCTGGTATCCTGTTTTTCTCTTGCAAGTTATATCTCAAAAATCATATGGATTTATTATATTTGTACATAGTACATTGTTGACGGAGAGAGATTAGTAAAAGTAAAAATATCAAATAATGCTACAATCTTCAAAGTCCGGTTCTTTCTAATCTATGCTTATGCACAGGTCCATGAGAAAAGAGCATTGGTTCTTGACAAGCACTGCTTGTTATATCCCTTCGAAAAAACTACTATTTGTGATTTTTATTTTATGCAGTGGTAATTTGATAATAAAATGTTGTTTTAGAACATATTTTATTTTAAGATGATAAATTCAGGTCACGAATTCTATATAATATTTGTGTTTGTATATCATTACTGTAAGTATTTGGATACAAATTCTCTCTATTTCATGATTGTAATGGAGGGTTGTAAAAGATCTAATGATTTTTTTCTCAATTGGATTGGTGTCCCTAGCATTACCCAAAATATAAATTCATCTGACTATTTCACAATGTTTACATGATGTAATAGAAATTTTGATTACAATCATGATGTAATAGAGTTTATTTTAAAATAATTACAAAGTTAGAATTTAATTTACAATTAGGTTGGAAATTATCTAAAATTATTATCTTTTGATTCAAATTTAAATCTATAGATGAACCCTACACTACATAAAATTAATTTCCATCATATAATCACCCACCTAAAATTTTTTGAGCAAGTCTGGGACTCCAAATTTTAACTATTATTTTGTCTTTTTAGTGTTGGCAACAACGGTGCAGCAAGAGTTAGATGGTGCAAGGAGGATAACAAAACAATAATGCATTCCTTAAGTTTTTGTTAGACAAAGATCAAGAGAATAAAGGCATAAGTAATACCACTTTACTTATAATTATTTTTAGTACCATGGTAATGTTGAATGGGATTATTATATACTATGGTCTATGTGATTGTTTGATTAGAATGAGATAAAATTTGAAAGAGTATTTTTGACATTTATCTATTGATTAGAATTGGTATTTTGATTTTGTGAAATATTAGAGACAACGAATTGGGTTAGCTCACTTGGCCACCTATGTATACATTTATCTCAGAGGTTGTTTGTTGTATTAGTTATTCCTCCTTATTATGAGATCATACATCATATTGATTGTTGGGTTTTTATAATTGTTGGATTATGATCCTTCCGATGTAATTTCTACCTACTAATAAGACTCTTGAGTTGGTTGTTAGACTCTTTCTTCTGTTGGAATAGTTGTTATTTAGGCAGAGGTTAGAGATTGTTCAACCATTAAGTCACTTCGTCCATTGTTTAAAATCTAAATTTTTCAAAGGCCTAATAAGATAATACTTTATTTTGATGTTTAGTCTAAGGTCTCACAGAATCTTGAACCTACTGGATGAGATTGTCGACGGTCTAGTTTGGACTATGGGTTGACCACGGGCATTATTTTCATTATTTAATTTTGTAGTTTTTTTTTTTTAAGTATTGTATGGATCATTTAACAAAAACATATATAAAAAAAAAAAAATTTGATTCGGTAATTTTAACTACTTACATGTCTTAAAAAAAAAAAAAAAATAAAAATTGACAAATATAATTAAAAAAAAAACAAATGTGATCAAATTTAGTAGCAATGATAATTGGAAAATTTTCAATTTTTTATTTTTTATTTTTTTATTTATAAATAGTCAAACAATATTCTATAAATAATTCATACATTTGGTAAGCAATCATCATTATTTTTAAATAATTCACCAATTCAATTGTTTGTTTTAACTTTCATTTTTAAATTATTAATATTATAATGCAGTGTTTGGTTCACTTAAATTGAATTGAATGAAATGGTCATTCTTTAGTCATAAAATTAAAATTGTCTAAAAATGGTAAATAATAGTTTCATTTATAATCTTTTTTCGTAATCAAACGTGAAAATGAATATTATGATAGAATGATCACTCTATTCAAACTTTATTTTAATAAATCAAATATAATTAAGACCAAAATAATTAACCAAATATAACTTAAGATCAAAATTATTTTAGGACCCTATTTCTTAGACAGAATTTGGAGGCATGAAGCGATGACCTTACTCGCTTCATCTTAGGGCCAACCCTGTGTATCTGTTTGGGGAACATGTCATTGAGATTGGATTAAAAATTTATCCAAAAAAATAAAAATAAATAACAGTAATAATATCATGTTTGATTAAGAAACAATAGCCCCCATATGGAAGATTATTCCGACGAGAGGTGAGACACAAAATAAAAAAATTAAGAACGTACACTAATTGACTATATTATAAAATTAATATGATTTTATCAATTGTTCTTCATAATTCTAAATCAACTTAAACATTGAATAAAATATACAATCTAAAGTGATTGATAATCTCAAGCTTAACTCATTTAAGCCTCATTTGAGGATTACACATGTTTGGCATGAAAGTTTGGGTTGGGTTGGGCCTAGGACTATTTTAGTCATAAAAAGATAAAATAGATTTTTTAGTCAAATAAGACAAAATATCACATCGAAACCATAATCATTTTATTTTTTTTCTCAAAAAAGTCAAAAAAACCAAAAGGTAAAGAGCCTATCCCAAACGATGTTTTTTAACACCCGGCTAAAAAAGTCAAAAAGCTAAAAAGTCAAAAAAATTAACCCACATCCCAAACGAAAGTTACGTTAAAAAGTCACTATGAATTATCACACTACTTTTTCTATTTTTCTATATATCCTTTCATAAAATGTTAAAAAATTACTAAAATAGTCCGTTCACAAACAAAACCTTAATCCAATGCTTCCAAATTAAACCTGGTCTCTCTAAAAACCTCCTCCCCAAAGACTATTTCTCTCTCTAAAAACCTCCTCCCTAGGCCTCATTTTGGGTAGGCCGAGCGTCGCCTTGGGCTATGGCGGTCGGTTGGCCCAGTTCTTTCTTGTGTTTGTTTGTTAGTTTTCCTTTTAATAAACTTAATTCCCCCATTTTTTCCCACCTTGGTGTGCTTTGTGGGTTGCTGTAGATTTTGCTTGGTTTTTTTTGGGTGTTTCGGTGAACGTTATGGATGTTCACTGGGTCGGCAAAGAGGACGATTCAGATTTGGCTAGGATGTTCATTCGGGCGCTTCTTTGTGTGTGGAAGTTTGAGGGGTGTTCTCCGTTCAGATCTATGGAGGTGTTTCGGTGCTTTGTTCGGGGGGAAGCATAAGTGTCGAAGATGATCCAGATTTGTGTAGGATTTCATTCGTGCGCTCCTATGCATATGGGAGTTTAAGGGGTGAACTTCGTCCAGATGTGGGATGGTGTCTCAATTGTTGTTTTGATTAAGAGGAGGTTGGCGTTGGGTCGTCAATATAGGGGCGGTGGATTAGGTTCAGCAATGGGTGTGTTTTCGGTGTTTGGGTTGAAAAAGAAGCCATTTCTGTTAGATAATGTCTCAATGGGACCACATAATTAAATGTGGTGTTATCATTTATAAGAAGCCTACAATTTAAGTGATTCAATTTAGTTAATAGGCTTAAGGGTATATGTGTTATGGACCTAATGTGTAGATACTAGTTGTATAAGTTCTGAAATTTATGTTTACAATTGGTATCAGAGCATGCATATCATGTGTCATATCAGAATTGATATGCTTTATTCATTCTATTCAGTTTCCTGGAATCAGATTCTAAATTTTCTTATGGATGTAAATTCTATTTTTTCCTGTTTTGTTCTGTGAAAATGGCAATCTGTTTTCTGGAATTGTAAAATGATTCGATGGGCAGTTTTTTTTTTTTTTCTCTCTCTCAAATGGATGAACATCATGTATTTATATATATATAGATATATCTTGCGATTTGATCGGTTTAATTTTGAGCATCATTAAAAAAAATATATATATTTGTTTTTGGACCCGTCAATTCTATTTATATATGTATATATATAATTGGAATTGCTGCAGATTATATAACATATACGGGGTCACAAATTTAGAAATCTTTAAATTTAATGTAATTTATGGTGGCGGAGGTCGTGGCGGTGGCATGATGGCGGTGGAAGTAGTAATGGTACCGATGGTGGTAGCGAGTTTATAATAGTGTATATATCGATACTTATATTTAATATTTATAAATTCAATCAGAATTAAGTAAGTTTCATATAATTTAAATATTTTTTTAAGTTTTAGTGTACGCTTTAAGAGGTATTTAAATTTTTAAATGATATCAATTATGATTATCAAATGAGCTTAATTGATTAGTACTTAATATATTTAGTTTTAAGTATTGATATCAATTATGATTAGGCAAACTTTGACATAGGATAAATTAAAATTGAAAAACTTATAGAACATAATGTAATTTTATTTTATCATAAATATAACTTTTGTAATTTGCTCTTTGTTTGTTTGTTTGTTTTTGTTTTTTATCAATTAAACTATCATTTATTTCTTATTAAAAATTTAGAACATACAATTAATGCCATATAAAAAAATCTCCAATAAAAATGGTTAAAATTTAATTGATTCAAAATTATTTTTCCTATACATGTCAAATAAATTTTATCTTATTATTTAATTTTCAAATTAAATTTTAATTATTTATTTAAAACGTGGGTACACCACTAGTGTGTATATGTATATATTAATGTAATTTTGGAGTATGTGATTGAGCAAAGTACAGGTATCACTTAGCAATTTTGAATTTGTGACACAACTGTGACGGTTTATAAATGCACAAAGAATTTGAATTTGAATTGCAGAATACCATGCAGGGCAGTCCATAGAAGGCATGTTTGTTTGGGTGGATACGAGTTTGGAATTGAACTAATAATATAATAAAATTATTAATTTAATATTCGGTTAAACAATTAAAATACGGACTAACAATCCATCTGAATATGATATCCCACATATGACTATTCAATCCCACAGAGGAGAATGTGATATAAATTGGAGAATTAAGCCAAAGTCTAGACTATTAATATATCCCCCCTTATGAACCTAACGCAATCCAAACATAGGATATGATACATAATCCAAAGGGAATCGTAATCCTATGATAGCTTAATTCAGTCCATCCAAATAAACATTGCCATGGGGTTTTATTTTGTCTTTAATTGAGACCTCCAAAGTATGAGGCTCAAGACTTTTTAACTGTAAATAATCTTTTAGGGTCAATCTATATAAGGTTTTACTCTAACTTTAATTGGGATCCCGTGAGTGAGCAATGAGATTGGCCTC